>JAKTVX010000060.1:0-72621 GCA_030581755.1 Crinitomyces ghanaensis
TCTTTCTTATTTTTCGTATATAGATTTTTCCTTTTCTGGTTCCCCAACTTTAACAGGCTTGATGACCTAACTTAACTTAATTAAGCAGTGTCCCCGGAAAACTTACCTCACTATCCCTGAAACCTTATTTGACTGAAAATGTCTTGCATATCACATTACGGTTAAGCGGTCGTCACAATCCATTTAACGCTTGCGGTATCGTAAATGGTGAGAAAGGGCCTGTTATGCCAGCCTAAAGAGAGTTCGATCATTGTGTCCACCGCGTAATCGACAGCTCGAGAATATAAAAGAGCAGGGTTAAGTTGATCATGATGGGGGGAAAGCAACATCGAAGGCTGCATCTCGCATACATGCTATTGTGCTACAAGTGACAGGCGCCGCAACATGAACCGATTCTATTTGGGACCGTATGGTTTTACCAAGCGCAGTGAGATTCGACGCAATCATGGCCCGTATAGTCATCTACTACATACAAAGCAACGATACTGCTGTAATACAAATTAAGAGACCAGATTTACTAAACCGTGAATATGGAACGAGCTCCTCAGTCCTTGCGAAGCCTAATTGATGCCGCAGTCTAGCAATGCTAGTACGAGAATAACGGCCTGCGCACTTTATGTACATCGGTTAATGATAATGATGAAAAATGGACTTTTCGGAAATATCTCACTGTTTATCAGGCATATATATGGCCATATATTCTTTATTCTTAGCTCACGGCCAGTTGACACCCCCGCCCTGTGCTGTTTTTATCTGCAATATGCTCCATTTTGAAGAAGTCAAAAAGGAACCTTTTTTCAACTATCAAGGTCATATACATAGTACATATATATTATTATTTATCTTTTTGTTCATTTTTTTTTTCTGTGCGGTCGTTTTTTGTTTATTTATTTAAAAGCAACTGAACATTTAGCCATTGTAGGTGATGATCTGCTAATTGCATCAGTTTGATAGTAATCAGAAATTACTGATTCAATCTTGGCGCCAGTTGCTGCAGCACCAACTGAGCTTAATTGTTGAATTCCTTCTAATGTGAATGTAACTGGTTCAATCTCTTCATATGTCAAAACATTTGGTGCGACTTGGTATACTCGCTCTCTAACTTCATCCAATGTCTCATACGGTAATTCGAGTCCAACGACCTCAGAGACCGCCCGAATAATTTGCCAGTCTTCGCGAGCTCCACCTGGTGGTGCGACTGCGGCTCTAGTTTGTTGAGATCTACCTTCGGTGTTCACATAAGTTGCAATCTTCTCAGTAAACGCCGCGCCAGGAAGAACGACGTCTGCATATTGAGCTCCGACATCTCCGTGGTGTCCTTGATAAATTACAAATGCATCTTTGGGAATATCCTTGCCTTTAATTTCATCGGCTCCTAATAAATACACAACCTTTGGTGTGACTTTTGCGACCTCTGGATTGCTTGATGGCACAAATCCGACCTCATAAGCTCCGGCCTTGGATGCGGCTCGTTGAAGAACTGAGTATCCGGTCCACTCTGGGGTAATAAATTTGTCCTTATTTTTAGCAACAAAGTCACCAATAGTCTTGAAAATAGCTTGAGCATCGGCATTCTCAACAACTCCAGATCCGATAAGGATCAAAGGATTCTTAGCTTCAGCAAGTTTCTTACCGAATTCACCATTAAGGGCTTGACTTAATGCATTGGCGTCGTCTCCAAGTTCACTGATCCAGAAAGTAGACTCAAATGGTTTACCAATAAGTCCGACTTCAAAGTCGTCGTTGGCTAAGAAGTTCTTTCGCAATCTTGCGTTCAACACTGCAGCTTCGTGTCTGGGGTTGGTGCCAACGAGCAAGATCTTGTCAGCCTTCTCCACTCCACGAATAGTAGAGTTCAACAAATAGTTACTTCGGACATCAACTCCGTGAGCTGGTGGAGCGACGTCACCTTGAACGTGGTCTAGTCCAAGGTTGTCCGAACCAAGTCGATGAGTCAAGTCCTTAAGCAATACCAGACTCTCCACGTCAGCTAAATCTCCTGCAATTGCCTTGAACTCATGAGGTTTCAAGGTCTTGAGATCAACCTTCTCCTGGATCAATCCTAAAACATCCTCCCAAGTAGCATTCTGGAAGCTGTCGCCCACTCGAACCAAAGGAGTCGTTAATCGCTGAACATTCAATCCATCAACTGCGAATCGAGTCTTGTCAGAAATCCACTCTTCATTAATCTCTTCATTTAATCGGGGCAAAACTCTCAAAACTGCAGGACCTCGCGAGTCAACTCGAATGTTGGACCCTAACCCGTCAGTGACATCAATGGTCTCAGTTTTCTTCAATTCCCATGGCCTAGCTTTAAATGCATAAGGTTTGTTTGTTAAAGCACCCACAGGACATAAGTCGATAACATTACCGGACAATTCTGACTTTAGATTCTGCTCAATATAAGTACCAATTTGCATATCGTTACCTCTGCCTGAAGTTCCTAACTCAGGAGCTCCTGCAACGTCATTTGCAAATCGAACGCATCTTGTACACTGAATACAACGGTTCATTGAAGTCTTAATTAGTGGTCCAATGTCTTTATCTTCGGTAGCTCTTTTACCATCGATCTCTCTAAATCTACCCCGGTCTGATCCATATCTTAAACTTTGATCTTGTAAGTCACATTCTCCTCCCTGGTCACAAACTGGACAATCCAAAGGATGGTTACCCAAAATCATTTCAGTCACTCCTTCTCTAGCCTTCTTGACTCTTTCGGTATCAGTTCTAACTACCATTCCATCACCGACGGGGAATGCACATGATGCAACAGGTTTTGGAGCTCTCTCAACATCAACCAAACACATTCTGCAGTTTCCTGCAATTGCTAATTTCTCATGATAACAATATCGTGGAACTGTAACTCCTGCTTTTTCGCAGGCTTGGATAAGCGCAGATCCTGCTTCAATAGTAACTTTTCTACCATCTACCGTTAATGTAACCTCTTTTGAAACGAGTCTTGATGTTGAAAAATTGGAGATTCGTCGTCCAACCTGACCAACAAATCTAGTTCTCCTTATTGCTTGGAGCATTGTTGTTTAAATTTGTTTGTTGTTGTAACTATGTGGATGGTTGGTGTTGGAGAAGAAGGATTGATATTTGTGTGAATGCTGACTTGCAAACTCAAAAATCACTTTCAATATGATTGGTTTAATGATTACCCTGACAGGACCCGACCTGTTATTATTTTTCATCCGTTTGGCTTTAAGGTGGTGGTGGTGGTTAGGGCGCGCGAGTTTTGACAGACAGGAGAATTTTCAAGGAGACAGAAAAGTCTAACTTCCCAATAGGGTAGTTGCGTGATCACGTGCGCTCGCCGCAAGAGTAGTATTTAAAGTTGTTTGGTTCGAGAAATAGTTTTTTTTTCTCTAATTGTTCAACACCAGTCTATTATTGTAGACACGAGATGGGGTTTCTCACCTCTTGTTGTCCCTACAAGGCTGGTCAGACTAAGACGTCTCTAGCTGGAGCCCCTGACATTAGGATGAATGTGGGTTCCTTACCAAGAGTCGGATATTAGCAATAGAGAAACTTAGATGGGCCTGCGTCTACATCTGCATTGTACATGTACGTATATATTGTGAATCGAAGAAGAAGAAGAACAGTCTTTTATTTTTTTAATATCAATTTACATTAACAGGATGTTTTCCTTTTCCTCCATGTAATAATACATCTTCAATACTGTCCATACAGTTGATCATTGCTTGGTCTACCGACTCGGCATAGGAACCTCCCAAATGAGGAAGTACCGTCACGTTGTATCGACCAGCTAATTCAGAACTAATTTCGGGCTCATCTTCGTATACATCTAGTCCAGCTGAAGAGATGTGACCCGACTTTAGAGCTTTAATTAGGGCTTTTTCGTCAATCAGCGGACCTCGCCCGATATTTACGATCTTTGATCCCGGCGGCATTACCGAGATAACATGATCGTCCACAATGTGATGAGTATCTTCGTGCAACGGAAGCGCTAAGACCAGCACGTCGGAATGCTTCGCAAGCTCCTCCACTGAATTGTGCCACTTTACAGGCGTCCCGTTAACGTAGTCTGTTTTACCCTGTTGACTTTCCTCTTGCACATGGCGTTTGTCGAATGCATGGATTCCCATACCAATCATTGAAAGTCTCGATGCAATTGATCGACCAATATGTCCTAATCCTAGAATTCCTGCTCTCATTGATGACGGCGCTCTGACAACAAATGGTCCTGCTTTGTGACCAAAATTAAAGGGCGCAGTCTTGCCTTGCTGCTCTTTCGCTTGCGAGGACGACCGTCCCTTGTCCTTGGTAGTAGGCAAAGTTCCTTCTTCTGGTTCAAATTGCAACAGTGCTGTCCTTGCTTCAACGGTATTTCTGTGTTCTCTCAAAGAATGCTCAAACAGCGACGTATACCGAATAGCGGATAATGTCAATAGCAGCGCCAAGTCCGCTACAGCATCACTGGACATGTCTGGACTATTGTTTAAAATCACTCCTTTCTTCTTCAATGCATCAGCATCGCAGTGGTCAAATCCAACTGTGGGAACTGTTATAATCTTTAGAGAGTCAGGAATGGCCTCGATCAGCTCGTCATTTAAACCTCCAATAGATCCGAACGCCATCCATGTTTCAAAGATTGCCTCAATATCTGATAACTTTCCTTTAAAATCTTTAATCAATTGGTGCCGTGTAGTTAACTCATAAGGAATAATTTGAAAATTTTCGCAAAATTCCTTATAGCGTTCCGGCTCCCTATCTTTGGGATCGCCAAGCAGTAGCACCTTATGTTTCATTGTTCCATGCATGAATCGTGTCTAGCTTAGAAATATTTACAGTATTCTCAATTCCTCCTCTGAGCTCCAACAGCTCAATATGCTGTTGTGTCAATTGTCAGGCTGCAAAATCTCCGCCTTCGCTGGCTTATGACTAGAAAACGTGATATTCCTTGTATGGTGCTGCTTGTATATTTTGATTAACCCGAAACAGTTAGTCGATTTCCCCAGAAAAATGGGAACCAAGACACCGGAAAAAGGAAAGAAACAATAATTTAAAAAAAAAAAAAAGAGAAAAACAAAAAAGATTCTATTAATGTCCCACGGCATAGATATGTTTGTTCGTTCACAAATTCACAGGATAGTTACCAGTTCCGTTATGCAGTACGACATCCTCAATACTATCCATACAATTGACCATAGCCAAATCAACAGCTTCACTATAACAGCCACCTAGATGTGGAAGAAGCGTGACATCATATCTTGAAAGTAGTTCTGGCTCAACTATTGGCTCTTGCTCAAATACGTCTAATCCAGCTGATGAAATTTTGCCAGACTTCAAACCTTCCAATAATGCCTTCTGGTCAATTAATGCTCCTCTTCCTACATTTACAACTTTGGCACCGTCAGGAAGCATGGCGATTGTTTCCGCATTGAGTATATGTTTAGTCTCTTGGGTCAATGGCAGACACAAGATAAGGACATCTGACTGCCTAGCAAGAGACTCAAATGTAGAATGCGGGTTGATCTTATAAGGGTACAGCGCATTCTTGTCTGGCTCAGGTACTCTTCCTCTGCTGTTCAACGTATGAATTTCCATTCCTAAGACCGCAAGACGTTGGGCAGTTTCTTTACCAATCTGGCCAAATCCTGCAATTCCGGCCCGCTTTCCTCGAGGAGAATAGACAAGATTAGGGCCAGCACGGTGACCGAATGCAAATCCATGCTTGGGCACAGCCTCGCTCTCAGGTGCAGTGCCTGTTGCAGGGTCATAATGTCTGGCAGCCATTCTGGAGACCAAGGTATTGCCAGATTCTCGCAGAGTGTGTTCAAATAATGAAGTATATCTCATAGACGACAGTGTCAGGTGAAGCGCGAGGTCTGCTACAGCATTCGCAGACATACCAGGGCTGTTATTTAGTATAATATTTCTTTTTTTCAACGCTTCGGCGTCGTAATGGTCAAATCCAACACTTGGAATTGCAATAATTCGAAGAGAGTCAGGCAATGCATCAAGCAAATCTCCTTTCATACCTCCTACTAACGCAAACCCCATCCATGATGCATAAATGGCCGCGATATCTCGAAATTTGGTTTTAAGGTCCGAGATGACCTGCTCCCGTGTAGTCAGTACATATGGAATACATTCAAAAGTTTCACAAAACTTTTCATATCTTTGTGGTTCCTTATCAGCAGGATCTCCAAGAACAAGTACTTTAGGGCGAGCCATTGGATAGGAAGCTATATAGGCCTCAATATATCAAACCAAGTTGGTGGTTCTTTTTTCGGTAAACATTTTAACCTGACTCGGGCACCCCCCGTGTGGGGGATGTTAGCGCGGTCATCTCAGTTAACGTTAAGGTTTGCAGCAGGCGCCCTAACCCTCTGGCGAACAGATTGAATTTCTTGACTTTTCACTAGTCATATTCCCTAGTCCATTCATTCATTCAACATGTCACAGTATATTGGTAGATCAGGACTGGCGTTTGCAAAAACATGGCACCATGTTGACATGGCAAGGGACCCTCGAACTTTAGGTCGACTGGCTTCGGCTATAGCGGTCACTTTAATGGGAAAGCATAAGCCAGTATATCACCCATCAGATGATTGCGGAGACTACGTAGTGGTTACAAATTGTAACTACATCAATGTGACTGGCAAAAAATTTCAAACCAAAGTTTATAGAAAGCACAGCGGCAGACCAGGAAATCTCAAAGAGTGGACTATGTCGGATCTTCACAATCGAAAAGGTGGATCAGAAATTCTAAGAAAGGCGGTTTCAGGAATGCTGCCAAAGAACAGCCTTCGAAAACATTAC
The DNA here is from genome assembly GCA_030581755.1 of Crinitomyces ghanaensis. NCBI lineage: Eukaryota > Fungi > Ascomycota > Dipodascomycetes > Dipodascales > Trichomonascaceae > Crinitomyces > Crinitomyces ghanaensis. The sequence goes on from JAKTVX010000060.1 coordinate 6,790, forward strand.
TTGGCCCGACTAAAGACTTTTGAAGATTCAAATAATCCCTATGCTCAGAATGTTATGGCCACTTACCAAGAAGTTGAGCAAAGGTTAAAGGGAAAGGAAGAAAGCAAGTCTGAAGACACCAATCAGGCATGATGATTATTATATATAATGGACGGACGTAATGTAAATAGCTAGTTTAACGAGATTTGTTGTGAATTTACTGTTGGTCGTCCGTAGTGGTAGTGGTAGTAGTAGTAGTAGTAGCGGAAATGCCTATGTGCCGTGCCGGTTCTGTGCTCGGCACGCGCAGGTCAAGTATCTATGCGCCCCAGCCAAGACAAGACAGACATGTGGCATCTCAGTCCTTTCCTGCCGGGTCGCTGATAACCTTACAGCACCATACTGACAAGCAGTTCGATCCGGGCTACGTAAATGTCCTGGTATACGGTTCAATCATTGCGATCAGATTCTCATTTGTCTCCTTGACTGTCCACACTTGCCGGTCGGCTGCTTATCTCCATTTGCTGTAATTCTCTAAATGTCTTGCTCCACAAATGCTTAGGCACACGATTCAGTTGAAGTTCCAATTTGGACTCTAGCGACGCTGCCGCCAATAAGTAGTCATGTTGTAATTTCTCGATTCTTGAATCCACTGGTTAGCTCGACGGCCTCTTGAATTTTTTCTTTTTCTTTTTGTTCCCTCACTTACACTCTGCTTGGAAATTTCGAACTAATCGATCGCGTTCACTTTTCGTTAAAGGCTGCTCGGACATTTTCTGATACCGTCTTGGCACATACAGTGATTTCGCAGTCGTCCTCTACGATAGGGTTGCGTACATACTTTTCCCAGCCGTGCCTACTCCTAGAAGGGTAATAGGAAAATATTAAAGTCGCCACAGTCGACTTGGAAGATACTACGTAATTTTCCGGGATGTTGCCAGTTATCGGCCAATAAGGCGCACGGATCCACCTAAGAATCCTATGCTGTAAGCAATACCAGCCTTCTTCCATAAGGAATCTCCAGTTTCTGTAGCAAAGCCTGCAAGTCAACTGTGTGCACAATCTCACAGAATCGCTTCGCTAAATGCCGTTCACGCTTAGCCCTTACGCTACGATAAAACGCAACAAAATATTAGTCCTCTTGCGGTTAAAGAACTGAGTCGTTGGAAATTCCTGACATGGCGTTCTGAGTCGAAAATGTAAGATTTGCGGCAGAGGCGTATAATCAATCAGCTAAGGCTAAAAAATAGGGTCCTATTGTAATAATCATTGTAAACAACATGTGAAACACCGTGCATTTAGTTACTTGGTTGCTTTCTTTTGCCACCAGCTGGCATTGTTCACTTGGGACATTCTACCTCGCTCCCAGCCTTGACATTTTTATAGAGTTAAAGAGAAAATCCCGTCCTCCCACTTACTTCCCAACTTCCCAACTGCCGCCACACTCTATCATCGACAACATTAAACAACGACGTCAAAATGGTCCTGGAAGCTTGCATGATTGTTATAGACAACTCCGAATATATGCGGAATGGCGACTACACGCCAACGAGATTCGCGGCTCAAGTCGATGCAGTCAGTTTAATCTTCACAAGTAAAACTCAGAGTAATCCAGAGAATACTGTTGGCCTGATGACCCTTGGTGGCTCAGGTCCAGATGTAAAAGTTACATTAACAAGTGATTTCGGTAAAATCCTGTCAGGCATTCACGATACCAAAATCCACGGTGACACTCATCTGGTAACCGCAATTAACGTCGCTGCGTTAGTACTGAAACACCGACAAAACAAAGTCCAACGTCAAAGAATCGTTGTATTTGTCGCATCACCAATTAAAGAGCAAAACTCAGAGCTAATCAAACTGGCGAAAAAAATGAAGAAGAACAATGTGGCCGTCGACTTTATCAATTTCGGTGAGGAATCTGATAACACTGATAAGCTGGAGGCATTTATTGATCAGGTCAACTCTGGCGATAACAGCCATCTAGTTACTATTCCTCCAGGTCCCCATTTACTGTCTGACATGCTAACTTCGACTCCGATTATTAATGAGGATATGCCAGGCGGTATGGGCGGTGGTTTAGACGGCGGACTTGGTGGAGCCGGCGCTGGTGCGGGTGCTGGCGATATGTTTGAATTCGGTGTTGATCCTTCTGTTGATCCTGAATTGGCTTTAGCTCTTAGAATGTCGCTCGAAGATGAGAAGGCAAGACAAGAACGCGAAAAAGCGAAACAGGCAAAGACTGAACCAGAAGCAGCTACAGAGACAGGATCCAAGGAATCCGGCGCGGCTAGTACAAGTGAGGAGTCCAAGACTGATTCTAAGAGCGAGAATGCTGAGGTAAAGAAAAAGGAAGACGATGATGATGCCATGAAGGACTAAAAAATTTAAATAATATCAATTCCATTTTTTATTTATATATAGATCTGTGTATGTGTATGTGTATGTATATATACCTATACTAGTCTCCTTTTTTCATTTTTAGTCTTCCTTTACTGTCGAACACTAACTCCCGATCTATCTGTATACATTCTTGGCGCAATATTCATTGCCATCAATTCCTGGAATAATAACTTAGCTGCATATGGAATATGCACCTGATAAATCTTGGTCTTGTTTTTACATCCACGACATTCAAACTGAACTTTCTTCAAATTCGCAATCACGCTCATTAATCCACACACTCCACAAACATGAACTCTGAATGCATCTGATGCTTCCATTAATCTCTCCTTCAAGAAGGCCGCTGCTCCATGCGCAATCATGCAATCACGTTCCATCTCTCCGAACCGCAATCCACCATCTCTTGATCTACCTTCGACGGGCTGTCGCGTTAAGATTTGTACCGGTCCTCTCGCTCTTGCATGGATCTTGTCGTCTACCATATGACGCAATCTTTGGTAGTATGTAGGCCCAAAGAACACTTGGGCAACTAGTTTCTTACCAGTGTGTCCATTATACATGACTTCAAATCCACGACTGTGGTATCCATGCTCTCGTAATAACTTGGAAATTGCATCAACCGTAACATCCGTAAACGGCGTCGCGTCTCCCTCCAGTCCTGATAATGAACTGACTTTGGACAGCAAACATTCAATCAAGTGAGCGACTGTCATACGGGAGGGAATGGCGTGAGGATTAATGATCAGGTCGGGAACAATTCCTTCAGCAGTAAACGGCATATCTTCGTGTCGATATGTCACACCAATAGTACCTTTTTGTCCGTGACGTGAGGCGAATTTGTCGCCAATTTGCGGAACCTTGGTGGTTCGCATTCTGACTTTGACAAACCGCAACCCTTCTTGGTTCGTTGTCAGCAACACTTGATCGACTATTCCGTTCTCTGTAGACCGTAACGGCGTACTGGCATCTCGTTTGGTATGATACTTGGTCCGTTGTCCCAGCTCTTCAGTGTCAGGTGGAATAGGTGCCGTCTTACCAATAATAATATCTTCTCCCGACACCCGGATTCCCGGTGTAATCAGTCCATCTTCATCCAACTTATCATATGTACCATGCTTCAGTCTCAGCGTATCGGCTCGCGTAGGTCGCTCAAATTCTTCTACGACTGACATACCAATCCGCCGTTCTTGGTCCATATATGATCTGAAGAATAAACTTCTAAACAGTCCTCGATCAATAGAGCTCTGGTTCATAATCATAGAATCTTCTTGGTTATATCCGGAATAACACAAGATCGCCACAATAGCGTTCTGTCCTGCTGGCAATTCACGGAATTTCAAAAATTCCATTGACCGAGTTGTGGCTAATGGCTTTTGCGGATAGTACAAGATATTCGCCATGGTATCCATTCGCACGCTGTAATTAGTCAAGAATACTCCCATTGCTTGCTTACCCATAGCGGACTGGTAAGTATTACGAGGAGATTGGTTATGATCAGGGAATGGGATGATTGAGGCACAGATTCCAAGAATCATAGAAGGATGAATCTCACAATGCGTCCATGTGTGCGCATGAGGATTATATGCGGGCTTGACCCGTTTAGCAGGATCGTTCTCGATTTCTTCTGCTTCTTCTGCTCCAATCTCATGCCGTGGCACTCCGCTGTTCTGCATTTGTCGAGACAATTCAAGGTCTTCTGGGGTCATTGCAATCATAACCGTCTCTTCCTCTTCTCCGTCAATGTATTCCACAATACCATTAGCGACCAACGAGCTCCAACCAAATGTCTCATTTGCTTCTTCTCCGAACTCTCCTGCATCACCACCTCCATTCTCATTGCTGTTCAGCAACTCATAGATATGCTCTTTTCTCAATTTAAGTTCTCCCCGATGTTCACTGTCTTCGTCGTTATCCACCAAGAACAATGGTCGGTAAACCCGTCCTGCGTCGGTGAAAATACGGAACTCTTTCTCTCGGATATCCCGAATGATACTGACTTCAGGACTAATATCTCCCTTTCTTCTCAAAATCCGCATGGTATCTACCAAATGTGCAGGATCCCGGTGCACACCAATCCAAACTCCGTTCACAAACACACGTGTGGCATTCGGCGATGCATGAGGAACAAAGTCTTCCAATGGTTCCATACCCCATTCCTCTAAGAAGTAAACAATGGGCTGCGATGGTGTTCCAACAGAGATACACGACATCAACGACAAGTTCTTGACTAACCCACAGGCCTGACCTTCTGGAGTCTCAGCAGGGCATACTAATCCCCAGTGTGTGTTGTGCAGCTGTCTCGGGCGAGCAATCTTACCATCCCGTCCAATAGGAGTATTGGTTCGTCTTAAATGTGAAAGCGTAGACGAAAATGTATATCTGTTAAGTACCTGCGATACACCTGCACGCGACGACATAGCCTTCTTTTGGTCTCCCCAGTTACCAGTAGCCAAACTGTACTTGAGTCCATTAGTAATAGTGTTAGATTTGACGGCCAATGTCAAGTTGAAATCCTTATTTGTCTCCACACATTTCTGCATGTACCGATAGATGTCTCGAGTGAGTTTCTTGAACAGCATTCGGAACAAATTAGCTAACAACGGTCCAGCAAGGTCCAATCGCTTTTTGCCGAAATGATCTCTGTCGTCTGGTTCGCGACGCTCTAACGCACACAGCAACATTCGATGTGCCATGTATCCCAAGAAAAAGGCCTTTCGAGTCTCGAATCCTTCTTCTTGTGTAATATGAGGCAACAACTCTTTTTGCAGGATATCCCGTGCATAACGGATACGCTTTTCTCTGTTAATGCCTAATGCGCTTCCTCTTCGGCCAATATAATCTAACGCAACTTCACGGTCCTGAACGAAAAACCCTTCCTCGATACATGGCTTCAACATCTCTAGCATTTGCCAGTCGTTTTGATCGTAACAGATGTGCTCGAGGATATCTCCATCTGGCACTACTCCCAACGCACGGAAGACAAGAACAATAGGGATATCACTCTTGACGTACGGCAATGCAGCCTTGATGGTTTTCTCTCCTTTGCCAAACAGTTTGAGTTGCATACTGGAAATCAACCGGGATCCTTTTTCTACCGCACTACGAATCTCGGCAACGTGAGTTACTGGTGACGTCGAAGCCTTTTTGAATACCTGGACAATGTTGGCCGCCGATCGTTCCTGAGCAATCAGTACTTTTTCACTTCCGTTAATTACAAAATATCCTCCCTGATCGTATGGGCACTCGTTGAGCTCATAAAACTCATGGTCCCTCAGGCCTCGCAACATACAGAATTTCGATCTCAACATAATAGGCACTTTTCCGATGTAAACTTTGGAGATTGGTTCCTCGGGCTCGTCTTCCTTGCTGTACCATTCCTGCTCGTCATTTCCAGTTGCTCCACCACTAGCATCGGGAGTGTCCTTGCTATACAAGACGCGTTTCCTCATATCTACATAGAGCGGACTCGAGTATGTAAGATTTCTCAATCTCGCCTCTTGCGGGAACATGGGATGTGTGGTACCATCCGCCTCGGTCATAGTAGGCCTCGATAAATAAATTTTCCCGAACGTAATCTCATACCGTTTGTTGATGTTATCCTCTGGCGTCGTGTGCTGCGCGGGCTGATCCAAAATCAAATTAGGATCTTCCCAAACGAGTTCCTGAATAGTAGTTTCGATAAATTCATCAAATGAATCTAGCTGTTGTGACACCAATCCCTTTTCATTAAAGAAAGACGAAATAACTGTCCAGCAGTCTTCAGCGGTAATTTCGGTCTCACCGACTGCATAGGGGTCTATGTTAGTGAACGTGCGCGATGCAATATGCCAAAGGTGATGTACACAAATTGATCTACTTACCATCCGACATGGTGATGTGAAGGGAAGAAAGGGTGGGAACACATGTGGCGATGTGCGGCGATAATTTATTTGTCACCCACCATGTTAAAGTTGGCTAGCCGACAAGTTTGGCAGGTAGAGAGGAACGACAAAACCAGCAGAGAAAAACAATCTCGAACGTGCAGTAGACAGAGGAGATGTATTACTTGTATTCAATTGCACAGACCAGCTTATATTTTGAAAATTGGTGTCAGCGTAGAATGTCACAAGGCACAAACAACTTATGGTGGAACAATGGAGACGGAGTAAGTCGATGTAATGCCATGACGAAAAGTGGAATGATAGAAGAAAAATGAGCAGAAGTACTTCTTTTGATACCGCAGATTACAGCAATGCATGCAGGCAAAACTATCTAACAATTTATCCTCCTTTTTCTGTTTATCTTAATGATAACCTTATCTAAGCTGTATGTATGTATATATCTGCACAGTGACCCCACCCTGCCCATCGACACTATCTATCAACCATGACTTTACCAGGACGGCTCGGATGTCAATTAAAAAGCATAATTCGCACCTCCAATGCCCGGCGATTTTCTCAATTGCAAAGGCTCTCTCGCGCAGAACAACACGAAGTTGAAGCAAATATACGAAAGGTAAGTCTACGTACACCCCATTTGATGACTCACTAACCAGCTGGCTCATGAAGAACAACGGCCAATTAGTTTAGAACGCCTAGTTAAGTTTTCAGATATGGTTCCAATACCTGAGGATGTACTATTGGAGAATGGAAAAGAAGTTATTCATGAGGTGGCAGTGGTAAGTATGGGATGGTTGAAGCGTGGCTTGGATGTCAACGGCTGAGGTGCAATCAGAGGAATTTAAAGGATTCAGAGTTGGGGGCGGGCGGATAGTCACTCCGTTGACGATCTTGCCTGTCCTCTCTTCCAGTCATTCTTTTTTGCTCATTCATTTTTCAATTATTCGGCGTCACTCTCTCTAACCAGCGACTAGCCCACCGACTACATGCACTACGCAATTTAGACTACCTGATCGTACTGAATCCACATATATCCAAGATTTATTCAGTCTACTTTAACTCCTTCCGTGTGATATCAACTACGCCGGGTCCCACAAGCTTGGAGGAGAACACGCGTTTCGTGCAGGTGCTGGAAAGACTGGTTGAAAGTCACTCCAATACAATCCCTGTTTTGGCTAAAGGATTTTTTGAAGCAAGGCGGTACATGTCCACTGAAGAAAGCTCAGAAATATTAGACCGACATCTGCGGGCCCGCATTGGTACAAGGCTAATTGCGGAACACCATATCGCACTGACCAACCCTGTAAGCAGCAACTTCATCGGCACTATTCAGAAAGACTGTTGCCCCGGCGACATTGTCCGAGAGTGTGCGGTGTTTGTTGGAGAAATGTGCGATCTCAAGTACGGCGTCGTCCCGCATGTGGTAATTGACCAAGGTGCGAATGTCAAGATACCCTATGTTCCTGTGCATATGGAGTATGTATTCACGGAATTGCTGAAGAATGCATTCCGTGCTGTGGTCGAGAACGGTAAAACATCCGTGCCGGTTTATGTTACAATTATACGGACCGGTCAAGGAGTGATTATTAGATTCCGAGACCGCGGTGGAGGCATTGCTCCAAAATTGCAAAACAAGGTATTTGAGTTTGCGTTTTCAACCGTCGAGGAGTATGACGATACCGGAAGTGGAAGCGGCGGAGACAGTGGACTTAGCGCTATGAACAGTGGTAGCGGGGGGATGCCTGGCAGTACGTTAGCAGGGCTGGGATATGGATTACCACTAAGTAGAGCGTATGCTGAGTTCTTTGGCGGCAGCTTGCAAATTGAAAGTTACCATGGCTGGGGAACTGACGTATATGTTACTTTAAATAGTCCAGCTGGAGTAATTAGGCATAGAAATGAAGCAAGATAATATGGCAAAGGATGGGACAAAATAAATGGAGTATGAGAGACAGACCAGACTGCAGGCTATCGCGAATTGACCTTGAAGGATATGTGACGAGGGACGAACGCGCGGACAACAAAGAAGACGACGGGCGTACATTGTCTTCAACGGAAAGCGCAAATTGAGCCTACAGACTAACTGCAATCATTGAGAACGATCACCACTTGGTGATAATCGTCAATGATTAGCATCCGAGATACAATTGATAACTCACATACCACTTACTATAGAAATAATACAATCCCCAATGTATAGAAATACTACAACTCCATACTATTTAATTAAAATCATCAACCATTCATATCATTTAATACACATTCTTGGCAGCAACGGCGGGGTTGATCTTCTTGCCATCCTTGTTGTATCGAACTCTAGGAGGGGGAGTTCTAATTTTTCTACCTTCTCTGGATCGAACTCTGACAATCTTTCCGTGAATAGCACAAGAGACACAGTAGTGGATCTTGATGTACAATTTAGGAAGGGCGTACTCTTGGTAAACTGAAGCCTCGGAAATATCTCTTACGGCAGCAGACTCAACCATGTTTCTGATGGTGAATCTCTTGATGGCCTTGTCCTTAGGCACCATTCGGCTACAGTTGGAACATCTGACGGATCTGACGTGTCCTCTGCCCTTCTTGTTTCGTCCGTTGGAAGCTCTCTTCTTAGGCATGGTTGATAGTCGATCAAGGTTGAGCAGTCGAATCTGTTATTTTTCAGCCTAGCTCTGTAGATTAGCTCAGTATTTTTGAGAACGCAGGCGCAGTCACAGCGCAGCACCGCACTAAAGTTTATCAGGGGTTTGTGAGGGGCACTATCAGGGGCCCCTTCCAGAATATGACGAAATGTGAAATTTACAGGAAAATAATAAAAGCGGAAAAATATAAACAAGCAGGAAGAAAAAATAGATATTTCTAGTTTGATGGGTACTACTTTGGTGTTGTTGCGCCAATGTAGTCTTGCTGCTGCGATGGGCGGGTGCGAATATCCAAAGCCAGTCAGCCGTTCGCACCTTACAGCCATTCCCTGACATCGGTGAGTAATCACCCCACCAAAGTGGTTGACATTCCTCAACTCATAAGCTGATGATAAGCCGATCGCCAGACAAGGCTACGTAGTAAGAATGAAAACCATCCAAAATATCTAGTCTCGTACCAATAAAACGTTTGCCTAAGTTACAACATTTACGTCCGCTCACATGCCATTTCTTCTACCTGCCGTCCTCCCACACCTCCTCCTAATCAAATAATAAATCAATCAATTCAAAGCTAGTATAATTTATTTAACTTAATGATGAGAGTGTCCCTCGCCTTCAATTCCAAGATAGTTAATGGCATAGACACTTCCGCACTCCCAGCATCTAGCAGGCTTTTCAGTGTGAGGTCTTAACCACATAACCTCATGAGATCCGGCAGGTGATCCGGTGCATCCAATATATCTTTCGTGATCATAACTGTCAATCATAACGGGCTCCTTGACAGTTCCCTTTCTGCTGGCGTCCAATGGTTGGTTGTCGAAAATATCAATACCTTGGAGTTTACCTAAGTACTCCAATCTCTCCAAACCAGTTGCTTGTTCAAAGTCACTGGGAACAGTGTTGGGTTTACCACCAGGTCCAAATAAAGTAGAAGGTCCATCAACCTCCTCAAGGGTGTTGGATACGGTAGGCTCTTTGGCAACTGGGGCCTTACCAGCATAATTTAAAACTGCTGAACGCGACAAAAATCGAATGCCTGCAGGTCTAACGGCACCTGCCATTGCAGGTCTAGCTGCCAATCTTACACAATTTACAATCATTGTATGGTGCAGTGGTGGGATGTGTGTGGTGGTATATTAAAACTAAAGTGTGATTTTCGAGAAGTATAAAATATCTGCTAAACAAGGTTGGGCCAATCAGCGAAATTGCACTTGTCAGTCAGGCAACATTTTTGGTCACGTGATCTTAAACGTTAATTTCTAAGTCACCACATACGGCAAGGACACGAAGATTCGTGAGTCGTTTCATTCGACCGATGATGGATTGCCCTTCAGTTGTGCACTTCGCTGAAAAAAAAAACTTATAGATTTTTTATATAAATCGATGAAACTACGATATTGCGGAAAGGAAGAGCATGGCCCAACTTGCTTGTGACTCGCCATGACTATCTAGATGGCTGCTTTCAGGTCAGTCCCTGGTACGCTTGAAAAAAAAAAAGAAAATTAAGAAAAAATGGTCGTGATATCACATGAGGCATTTTGTTTTCCTTCTTGTTGTTCTCTCTCCTCTTCTAGTTCTTTAATACGATCTAGCGGGGCGCGGTAATAGTCTTCACTATGTCCGTCAAGATCTTATCGATCTTATCAGGGGCCTTAATAATTTTTTGCTGTTATACAGTAGACCATTTTTATGAGGCTAATTTTTCTCCCTGCTATTCCTGATTTCCTTTTATAGAACATTACCAACAAATTTTGTACGTGGGTGGATGGAATTCCGCTTGGCGCTGCATAGCTGACTGCTACTAATAATTTGGGGACGATGACTAATGTGACAGTCCGTCAGATATTTCTTTCTCGGCAATGGAATTCAACCGACCCTTTTTGGATGTTAAGTTTCCGTGCAAGATGAGCAAGACAGCTAGATATCAGTGTTTTTGTTTTCTGACTTACTATTGAGGAAAAATTTACCAAGCTGTTTTAGGAAGTATAAACAAAAATATACGTCCTTGCGTCATAGCTGATACATCATACTACACGTGGAGTGCATAGCATACAGTCTGTTCTATTTATTATTTTTTTGCTCATTTACCCGTTTGCGTATTATATTGTTCTTTTACCCCTCAAAAAAAATTCGCCAACCCAAAAATGGAGGCTTGCATATTATCCCTTTCATCACCAATCAAAATCTGTGCCGTGCCGCACTGTGCGTCACTCATGCACTTCAGCTGCGCCCCATCATCTGATGGGGGCATTTTGTGAAACGGCTTGTGGAGACTTGAATATCAATCTGTGAATCACTAAATGCGAACCAGTAATTATGCTTTTTCTTAATTTGAGTTTAACCCATATGAACTGGGCCGTGCTGCCATTTTGATCTGTGCTCTGAATAAGATTTTTCCGCGCGCTCTGGCCCTCGTTTAGGACATCAGGCCCCAACGGCTAACCTAAAAAAAGAAACAGGGAAAATAACGCGAAAAGAGAAAAAGAAAGACGAAAAAAGAAATTCTCTGTCCAAGGAAAGGACTTGGCAGGAAAAAAAAAAAAATAGACCCCTTAAAATGTACAATTTGAGATCTCGCACTCCTAAGGGGTTCCTTCCAAAAATAAAACTCCGCATATAAACTAAGTAGGTCTTTCTTCTGCCTTTCTTGGTTGCTGTATATCTTTTTTTTACTTTCGTTGCTTTCTGTTCGCTCGTTCGTTGCTAATGGTCTCATTACGAAATATCGGTCTGGCCGCTCTCTTGGGTGCGTCGGCCGTTCTTGCTGATACAATTTCTTGCGGTCCTGGATCGCCCTGCCCCGAGAGCGCCCCCTGCTGTAACGCTCAGGGACAATGTGGTAGTGACGATGATTGTCAAGGAGGCTGCAATGCTCGGTTTTCTTTCAAGCCTGATAGCTGTGCTCCTATGCCCGCATGCAAGGCCGGAACCTACACTTTCCCCTCTGGCATTGTCAAGAACATTGAATACTATCAATTCTACCAAGGTGATTCCAACAATCACAACTTCACTTACACCGGTGAAGTTCTTTCTCAAAACGATGATGCTATCTTAACCATGCGCCAGAATAGCGTCGGAACTGTGCTCTTTTCTACTTTCTATATTTGGTACGGAAAAGTTTCTGTTACCATGAAGACTTCTCATTTGGCTGGTGTTGTTTCTGATTTCATTCTCATGTCTAACGTCAAGGACGAAATTGATTACGAGTTCGTCGGCACTGAGCTCGAGGTTGGTCAGACTAATTACTACTTCGAGGGCCTTCTTAACTGGGATAACGAGGTGAACGGTGCTATCAGCTCTTCTTCTTACGATAACTTCCACACATACACTATTGATTGGAACCCCGACTCTGTCACTTGGTTAATCGATGGTAATGCCGTTCGTACTCTTCAAAAGTCTGACACCCTCAACCAGACCACTGGTATTTACCAGTACCCTCAAACTCCTGCTCGTATTCAACTTGCCATCTGGCCCGGTGGAGCTTCCAACCAAGGTGAGGGCACTATCGAATGGGCTGGCGGTCCTATTGACTGGAACGCTCCAGATCTCAGCGATCCTGGTTACTACTTCATTGATGTTCAAAACATCGAAGTCGAATGTTACGACCCTCCTTCTGATGCTAAGATCAGCGGCAGCAAGTCCTACATCTACACTTCATCCGACGGTCTTGAGGCCGATGTTGAAGTCACCGACGATGATTCTTACATCCCCGTATCGGGCGCTGCCGCTACTGCGAGCTCTTCTGAAAACCTTATGATCGTCTCCGGCCTTCACCCTGCCACTTCCACTAAGAAGTCCACCAAATCCGCTACCTCTTCCGAGTCCTTGGCCGTGGTTTCTGCTATTCAACAATCCTCTAGCTCTAGCCCTGCCTCTTCTGCCGATCCTGTCACTGCGACTGGTTCCTCTGACTCGACCAGCATCCCCAGCGCTGTCGCCGCTGCTACCTCTGGTAGCTCCTCTCACTCTGGCAATGCCACCGCAACTGCTACCCAAAACGGTGTTGCTATGGTATCCGTTCCTTTGGCTGGCGCTTTTGCTGCAGTTCTCGGTTTGCTTTTTTAATTTAATAGATCTTGGGCGGGATAAATACATTTTCTTTTAATTCAATAAAATAAATTTGACCAAAAAAAAAAAAAAAAAAGCCAACCTTTTTTTCATAATTAATTCAATAAAACAAGTTTGAGAAAAATGATTTAGATCTATCAATTATATATTACAATATATTTATATATATGTGCGTATGTATATACTATCTGTCGTCGTTCTTTCTTTCTTCGATTTCGATTTACTCTTCAACTACGTTCTCCCAGAACTTCTTGCCCTCAGTGGTCTCAGCAATCACTCCAACTCGGATCAAGAAGTCACCAAACCTCTCACCATCTTGTCTTTCGAGAGCCCATCTCTTGAACAATGGTTTCAAGATGCTCAGGATCTCTTCCTCCTTGATGGAACTTCTATACAGCTTGTTGAGTCTTTGTCCATGGAATCCTCCACCCAACATAAGATTATAAGCGCCATAGGCCTTTCCGACAAGCGCCACTTCTGCCAGCCAAGGTCTAGCGCATCCGTTAGGGCATCCGGTCATGCGCATCACAATACTGTCATGTCGTAATCCGTACTCTTCCAATGCATCCTCAAGCTTGTCGATCAACACGGGCAAATATCTCTCTGACTCAGCCATCGCCAATCCACAGGTAGGGAACGCCACACATGCGGCAGACGACAATCTCAGACCTGTCTTCTCCAAATTGTCAAGCTTGTATTGTTCGAGAAGACGCTTGACCTCTTCCACTTGGTTCGAGTCGATGTCACTGATAATTATGTGCTGGTTGGCTGTCAGCCGGAAATGTCCGCCGGTATTCCATTCTTTAAGCTTAAGCGCAATCTGCTTCAATCCTTCTTTGAATTGCAACTCTGGGGTGTTCTCTACACGTCCATTCTCTACGAAAGTAGTGAAATGATGCTTTCCAGTCTCATCTTGAGTCCATCCAAATTGATCAGTGTTGGCCACAAACTCAAACGGCGCAGCAGCATCAAACTTGTATCCCATTCTTTCCTCGACCTTCTCACGGAATTGGTCTACTCCGATGTCGTCCACAGTGTACTTCAGACGAGCATGCTTTCTGTTCTTTCTGTCACCGAAGTCTCGTTGAACAAGCATCACAGCCTCGCACACTTTTTCGATGCTCTTCTCGATGGGCACAAATCCCATCATGGATCCGGTACGTGGGTATGTCTTCTTGTTGTTGTGGGTGACTCCCATTCCTCCACCAACAAGAACGTTGAATCCAGTCAGGGTGTTGGTATCTTCATCTACGATACCAATGAGGCCAATATCGTGTGCGTACACATCTACATCGTTATAGGGAGGTACGGCAATGTTGATCTTGAACTTTCTGGGAAGGTATACGTCTCCATACAAGGGCTCAACATCCACCAATGTAGATGAATTGACAAGCTCCTTCTTCTTCTTCTTGGGGCCCTTTTCACGGCTCTCAAAGATCTCTTCGTAATCAGGTCCATCTCCCTCATCAGGACCCTCTAGCCAGATCTCATGGTAGGCCGTGGTCTGTGCCAAAAGATGTTCACTAATGCTATCGCAAATATCAGCAACATCCTTGTGAATCTTGGCATTCGTGGTCAAGGCAGCTCCCACCACATTTCTGTTCACATCTCCGCACGCTCCCACGGTGTCGATAAGGGCTGCGTTCATGCCACGAATGGCAGGCTTGAGATCCTCCTTGATAACTCCATGCAATTGGAAAGTTCCTCGTGTAGTGATCTTAAACGTGCCGTTTCCTCTCTCGTCTGATAAATCGTGGATTCGCAACCATTGATCTGGCGACGCAACACATCCAGGCAATCTGACTCTTACCATAAATGAGTACGCGGGCTCCAAGCCATCCTGCTTGCGGGCGTCTCTAACGTCCCGATCGTCTTGCATGTAAATTCCGTGGAACTTGGTGAGCTGTTGATCATGTGCAGAAATAGCTCCCGTGCTCTTGTCCTTGAGCCCTTCAGCAATGGTTCCTCGAAGATAGTTCGATGCCAACTTGATGTCTTCGTTGGTAATTACTTTCTCTTCCTCTTCCACACCTTGTCCTGACACGTTCAGGGCCTCCCACAAAGCTGTTTCCCAAGGTCCATAGGCGGTCGACCATCCATCAGCATCCTGGTCATCTCCGAGAGCCAGTGGCGCCATTTCCTTGCCCTTAAGCGCAGTGAGTCGGTTGTAGAGATCCTTAGCTGGCTTGTTATAGTAGATCTTGTCTTGCTTTCGTGGCCAGTATTCCGAGTCTCCCATTCCGAACACTGCAAAATTGACTTCGCTCAAATCAAGGTCAGTAGCTCCTTTCAGCGCTTCCCAGAACTGTCGTCCGTTTTGAGGGAACTCTCCCTGTCCAGCAGTAGATGTCACAAAAATCACATACTCTGTCTTTGCCAGTTCGTCCTCGACTGAGAACTCATCAAATGCCACGACATTCGCCACAAGTCCACGAGCAGTGGCCCGCTTACCCAATCTCTTGGCAACTGACTCGGCTTGTCCACCGTCGGATGCAAACAGGACAGTTACACCAGGCCCTAATCCCTCCAAGAGTCTCTGGTATGCTGCCTGAGATCTTTGCTTTTGTGCCTGCTTAACCTTCTTTTCGTACGAGTTCTCCAAGCTTCGAGAGAATTCAGGATGTTGTCGACTTAACAATGACAACTTGTTTTCGCGCTCCAAAAACTCCTTCAAGTTCTTGCGGACCTGGAATGAGTCCAACTGGAACGCCTTGGCTGTATCTTGCTCAGTAGGATTGTATCTATACAATGGCCAGTATCCCGTGTCAATAGCCTTTTTGGTCTCTTGGAGGACGGTCAACGCATCATCCATCTCGCTGTGATATGGCAGGTATGCGACCACTACTGATGGGCCGTCAAACTTCTGAGCCTCCGTCAGCGCCAACAAGAGCTGAGTGTATGATCCGTATACCGCAACTGACGCAACATATACATTGCCAAAGTTCATGGCGTACAGCCCGACATCCTTCTTGGACTTCTTGACGGAATTTCGTCTGACAACCTCTGAATAGGGCTCGCTATCAATTACAAGCATATTGACATTCTCGCCTGACGAGATCACATGATGTACACCAGAATGTCCCAGATCGTAAGCCCAGGCATCAGATCCGATAAGCCATGGCGTCTTGAAAAGCTCCTTGCCCTTCTCAGCGACATTTTTATTGCTCTTTTCAAGTGCTGTCCACACATTGTTGTTACTGTTGTCAACAAGAAATTCAGTAATGTCCTTTGCAAGCTGCGCATCACCACTGGTCTTGGCGATCTTCTTGATTTCGTCGATTACATTTTCGCGTTGCTTTTGCTGGGCCAAGAACTTTCCGAATCCATATTCCGGCGATCCAACGCCAGCATCTTGTTTCTGGCTTTCGTTGATGATATCGAGGTCATCCTTAAATAACTGTCTCAACACGCTGATGTAGGCATGCTCAAGACTCTTGACATTCTCGTGGGCGTCTTGAAGTTCCTTGGACACTTCCTCGCTGAAAACTAGTGGCTCTCCTACACGGATATTTTGCACAGGCTTAGAGCTCTCCAAGTTGCCTACGATACCTTTGATGACTGTCTTTGCTGATTCGCTGGAGATTCGACCGAGTTGCACTCCGACAACGGCCTTGAATCTCTCAAGCTCGTGGGTCTGTGACACAAAGTCCTGAACAAGCGGTCCCCACTGAGTAGTTGCTACGCCAATCTGTTCAGCAAATGCTAACCTGGAAACGGACTTGGGCAACGCTTGTACGAGAGCAGTGGCGTCGAAAGGTCTGTATACGCGGATTTTGACTATACCTGTGTCCTTAGAGTCCTCTACTACCGCCTGCTCCAAAAGCTCGCTTGACGCACCGAATACCACAATGGCGTTGGTCGCACTCTTGGATCCGAAATATTGGAACTCAGAACCAAATTCTGTTACCGTGAGTTCTGGCTGTTCGCTTGCCTCGGCCAACTCTAATCCTTGGATTTCTTTCAATGGCTTGCCAGTGGCCTCACCGTTGTAGATATGAACTACTGGTTTGCTGAGTCGAGATGCTACACTGTAAGCTTTGGCTGCAACCTCCTGAGTATCTTGTGGATTAAACGACTGTACGAAAACGAAGCCGCTCTGGCGAATAGCTGCCAACAGGCCGAAGTCGGTGCTAGAATAAACAGGAACATGGATCACAATCGGTAGGCTGGCCAATTGTGCGAAATGTGAAATGCCGTGGAACAAGCTTTCCACACTGGTACTTACGCCGACGGACTTCGAATCAGGTTGATCTTGGATATGACCAATAATTTGTGAAAAAACATCGTTGGATTCCCTTAGCCGGACAATATCTTGGTCTTTCTGTTGTCGCAAATGTTTGGATACCTCACTATCTACTGACAATGCCGGTTGCACTGCAAACACCGTCTGCACATGACCTAGTATTTGTGCAACTGGTTAGCATATTGATCTCGCATTTTAACATTCGCTGATTCCTCCATTCAGTTCTTTCTCTTTGCTATCTCCTTCACCTTTTTTTTTTGTCTTCCCGGAAAAACTTACCTGCACTGTGATTATTTGACTTCAATACCATATTAATCTGAAGATCAGAGTAAACAGTATATAATGATGTCTAGTTAAATATCAAATTGAAATTTTTCACCTAGGCTCTCCAACACCTTTTGTTTTTCCTGGCATACGTCGATTTGCAAGGGCACGTGATTCGGGGTGATTGTTAAGCTTAACTGATTAGGTTCCGGAACATTGAGTCATTGCCCAGGTTGTGATTGGATAGATAATCAGTACTTTCATACATACATAAAAAGTAAATTAATTTACAAAAATAGCCGACGCAAATTAAATAATACATTTTAGACAATAAATAAACATTACTAAAGAAATCAATACAGTAATCACAAGAATAATAATAAAAGGAACAATAATAAAAAATGCGAGCAAGATCACGAAAGTGAAATCGCTACATCGCTCTCTCTATCTCTCCATCACCCTCCGGCTAAGATTGATCCCGCCCAAACCTTCAGCCGTGCCCACGCTCTATACCGCATTAGTAATTATTCGTCCCGCAAACGGGCTGCCAATCCCGCTTTTTTCAACTACCTGACAAGTCACGTGAACTTTGAGGATTTACTGCGCCAGTGGCGTAGGAACCTTTCGTGGAGGTGGCGGTGGCGGTCGTGGGCTTTTAACTCTGGTTAAATATTCCATTGATGCAGGCTTTGTTAATGTCGTGGCAATATCTACAACTGACGATGACCTAACATCGTTAGCTTTAGGAATTCCTAGGTTTTGATAACTCTTGCGAGGTTTCGGTGGGCGAGGCGCCACATGTGCAGTATTCGTGTGGCTCGGGTGGCTCGGCATGACCCGGGGAGATGCAGTCCGCGGAGACACTGACCGTGGAGGTGGCGGCGGTGGCGTGGGCGATGGCGTAGGTATAGGTGACAATGACGCCGAGGCGCTTGTGGTATCATCAACAGGGTAACTGACGGTTGGATGCAAGGATGTGGCTGTATCGGAGGTGTAATTTGTCTGGCGTGCATATTGTGGCGCCTCGCTATCTAAGGACTGCAGTGATGAATTGGCTGTAGCAAAGCTAGCTGTTGACGAGCTCGCCGATAATGAGGATTGAGAAGACGAGGCAGAAGATGTAGACGTCGACGTCTCCGACGAACTGCCTTGACCCAACCAATCCGTCCTGAGACATCTCCAAGCCAGCCTCTGCGTCGTCTCGGTTATAACGGCACTAGAACTCGAGGGGCACGCAATTGTTTGTAAGAGCGATACTAAATTGTTCTTCTTGTATTCGTCCGCTTTCAGTCCTGTGTTCTGTAGCATAGGACTTAATACTCTGAGATAGGAATTCCGTAGCATCTCGTCCTCTCGCGGCAGATTGTCAAGCTCTCGCAGAAATATATCGACCAGTACCTTGACGTCGTTTATGTACAGGTACTGGTATGTAGCAGGTGTAGTAAACACGAGATACAACAATTTAAGCATCATGAGTTGCAGGGTGTTGTCGGCGCCGCGGTTGAATGCAAATACCAGGTTCTCGCCAAATCCAGGGTAGCGGTCAGTGTTGCGACGCAGCGTATCGAAGACCTTGTTAGGAGGAAGTGCAGACGATGACGGAGAAGACGCCGAGCTGTTACTCTGCGGTGCTTCGCAGCTGGCCGCCAGACCAGCAATCATATATTGCTCATTCAGGGCTAGCAACGCGCGTAGCGACACATTGTTGTAAGGATCTGTAGGGTCGTATGCTGGTGCAGCTGTACCAGGAGTTACAGTGCTTGGACTGTCTGGGGTGTCTGGCATAACTGACGGCGGCGACGACGGCGGCTGGGCCGTTGAGCTCCCTGTCTCCTTAATATTTATATCCCCTTCGATGACTGCAAACAGGAACTCTATGAACTCATACGAGATCTTGTTAAGATCTTTGACTCGAATTCGCTGAACCCGACACATTTCGTATAAGAGTTCCAGAAAAATGCGATGCAGTCTCACGTTCGTAAACCGGTCGGTCCACAGCGTGCTAATTACACAATTCATAGCTGCCTCTTCTTGCATCATTTCTAGCGTGCTCTTGTGAAATCTTCCGTCTACGAGTAATACACCACCAATTAGAATCTTTTGCTGAACAGTATTAGTGTCGTCATCTAGAACAAGCATATTGATTAGTTTCCGTCGGGCATACGCCCTATTTTGTGAAAATGTCTTAGACTTGATCAACGTCCATGCACACCGTGTCAAGTCTTCGTCTAATACTAGGTACTGGCCCATATACGTGGATGCAAATGTCAGGTACACATACAGCACTTGCTGAATCGACCTGCTAGAATGAAAGTCGCCATCTGCTATCTCCTCCAGTTCAGCCCAGAACTGGTCGGCCGTGTCCACCGTATAGGACACTACGTCCATGAGCTGCTACGATGGTGTTATGCAACACAGCGAGATTCACAACGTGCGCGTTGACTTTCAAAAAGACGAGAACCGCAAAGGTGTCCTACTGCCGGATAGTCGCTTGCGCCTATAAATTAGTTGGTTTAGCTGATATGATTGTACGAAGTACTGACTGATGCTATTCTTGCTTGTTGCTCTGTCAACGCATCTGGCGAGGAAAAGCCCTAATTTGAGACACCTGCGGCGGACACATGCAATGTGGGTTGGGGTAGGTAAACACAGATAAAGTAGGCAGGTGAGCATCGAGTCTAATGAGCATAATGGTCACAAATACTAGACTACAGTTAATATAACTGGTAAATAGCGGAGGAGTACTGACACAGGAAGAGAGCGAACGTAAGTTGTTTAGTTGCGCCCCCTGTTAGTGTGTTATTTTGATAGCATTAGAGACTCCACTTGAAACAGTTTGATCTACGTCCAGCTGTTCCGTGCGTTGTTGACTATTCGTTGTCTTATCTATTGCTTTCGCTCTCCTTCCCATTTATTTTATTTTCTTTTCCGTTTCCTTTTTTCCTTCTGGCGTTTTTTTTTTTTTTTTTTTTTTGTTTTTTTTTTGTTTTTACTCGCTCGTGCTTCCAACCTCTCTCCTCCTGTTTTTATGTTTCCTCTTCTGATGTCTATTTGAGTTGCGTATAGAAGTGTATCTCCTGCACACCACTAACCCAAACGATCAAGCCAGGACCTGTCGAGCGAAACCGAGAACAGGCAATTGTATAGAAATTTGAACCCCATTACGACAGCAACTAGATCTTCAAGAGCAGATCTGTAGCGCCAATCGACTTAGCTCTTGAGTTTGTATATTATTTTCTACGGCTAACCGGCTCTTGTCAACAGAAAGCTCATGCTAGGTAACCTCGCCCAAGCCGCTGAAGATGCGCTGCTGGAACTGATCGACAGTGTGCGGCCGAGCAACAAAACGCTTGTACTAGACCGAAGTATATATAACATTGTTCAATTAGTCACGAGCACAGCTACTTTACAGAGCCACGGAATCCAGGACATTATATGGCTGCAGAATGCTCAAACTAGCACCTATCCCTGGAGGCAGGCCAAGTCCGTTGTATACATCACGGCAGCTGGACCAGAGGAAACCGAGCTTGTGTGCAAACACATCCAATCATATGTGAGGAACACTGATAGCGTCGGATTCGACAACGACTCTGCAGTCAATGCGAGTGGCAGCGGACCCTCGACCGACATCGATATCATCATAGTGCCGGCACGCACAATGTACTTTAGCAGTGCCTTGGAGCAAGGCGGTGTACTTGGCGATGTCACATTGCATGAGTGGCCAGTGTATTTCCTACCAGTGGGCAAGGACGTGCTATCATTACTTCACAGTGGGCATACAGGCACGAGCACAGGAGCGACGTCAACGATAACATCGTCCTCATCTTCGGCGACATTCGTCGACACTGAAATAGACAGTTTGGACTGCATATACAATGCAGCCATGGGGATTCACCAGTTGCAGAACCATACTCATACCGGGGCTATAGGTACCCTCATCGGAAAGGGCGAACGGGCGAAGCGGGTGATCGATCTGATCAAGAGGAAACGAGAAGAGCACAAAACTAACATTGTTAATTCGGATGACGTGTTCGGCGCGAAGAATTCCAATATCTTTATTGGCACCGCCATTGACAAGCTCATAGTCATTGACCGAGACGTGGACCTTCTGACGCCCATGATGACGCAACTGACATACGAAGGGCTTGTCGACGAGTTCTATGGGATTTCAGATATAGGGCAGGTGAGCTTACCCGAAAGCATAGTGGGGACGTCGGCAACGCGGGAAGCAGGCAGCGAGAGCGGCGGCCCGGCCAGCAGCAGTGATGCGGGGTCCAGCAGTACAAGCACCGCTCCGCACAGTCTCTTAAGTACTACATCGAAAAAAGTCCGTCTATCGGACGAGGACAGTCTATATGGACATATCAGCGGCATGAACTTCGCAGGAGTGGGCCGATACCTCAACAAGGTGGCGCGGCAACTGCAGACAGATTACGAAGCTCGACACGAGGCGAACGAGATTAATAAAATCCGGGAGTTTGTGAGCAAATTGGGCAGCATGCAAATGGTGCACAAGAGCCTGGGGCTGCACACGAATCTAGCCGAAGACCTCGTCAATAAGATTCAAAGCAGCGAATTCCGACTCTGGCTGGAGGTACAGCAGACTATCGTGATGGACCTTGTGCCGGGGACAGGCGGGACTACAGGAACAGGCGGCGGTACGGCAGCAATGATGTCAGCGGCTGGGGCGGCATTTGATCTAGGTCTGGGAGGCGGCAGCAGCAGCAAGATTGTAGATATGATTGAGACGTTGATGGACCGCGGAACCAATGTAGACATGGTGTACCGCGTGATAGCCATATTCTGCTTATTCCGTGGGGGAATGGCGGAAAAGCAGTTCATTAGACTGAAACAGCAGATTGTTAAGACATACGGCTACCGCCATTTGCTGACGCTGACTAGGCTTGAGCGACAAGGGATTATATTCTCGCGCAATAGCAGCGGCGCGGCAGCAGCGGCAATAGCAGCAGGGAACCCGGCAATAGCAGCGAGGATTGCATCGCCTCTTAGCAATGTGCGGAAACACTTAGTGGTAGATGAAATTGAGGATGAGCTGGATCCGCGAGACGTGTCCTATGCGTATTCAGGATATGTGCCGCTGACCATCCGTCTAGTGCAGAGCGTATTGGAAAAGGCAGGTCATCAGCGCCAGAACTCGCAGTCTACCACTAAAATCAAATCTAAATGGAAAGGCTCAAGCGCCGACATGTTTAATAGTGTTCCTGGGCCGGTAGTGGAAGAGGTTCAGCGAAGCGAGAGTCAGGCAAGAGAAGCCAAACTGAGAAGAATATTAGCAAGAAATGGTCCAAACTACGAGGGCCCGGCCACTATGGTGCTGTTTGTGGGTGGAATAACTAGAGCAGAGATTGCATGTATTCAATGGTTGGCCAAAAGCAGCGGGACCAGAATCGTGGTGGCTACCACGAGTATAGTCAACGGCAACCAAATTATACAAGGGAACTAGTAGCTAACAGAAAAAGCCAAGGCTGTTGTTCATTGTAATAGTAGCAACAATAAATAGATTAGTTAAAAAACAAACGAAAACTACGGAAACTGCGAAAGCCACCGCAGTACTACAGTCCCGCCAAACGAACGACTAATCGCAGAGAGAATGGCAGGCTCGGGTCGGTAACGACCAGCTCGTCACCCGAGTCAACGAGATCACGCAGCTTCTTATCTAAATTAGGACGGGTTGATGCCTCCAGAGGTGGAGGAGCTTGCATGTACAGAGAACGGGTCGGCGAGCGAAGCGAGGGACGAGAAGTCTTGATATCGGGCTTGGTGTTTAGGTAATCAATAAATTCTTGTAAAGTCCAATCAGCGTCAACAGTCACAGGGCTGGCTCTACTGCCACATACCGGGCATTCCTCTTTACGTTGGTGCTGGAAGGTGTATGTATAAACGGAATCCTGGCCAGTGTACATCATGTGGTTGTCTAGATATGGGTTGCAGGAGGTTGAGATCTTGAATGCCTCAGCGCAACAAGCAGCCGCAATGATTGCATTAGTAGAGGCGATAGCAGGGATGATCCGTTTAATGACTCCAAGTGTCAGGTTGTAAGTGACGCCCTGGATATTAAAGTGTGCTGCTCGAGCTGCCGCCTGCTGGTAGACCCAGAGAACATCTTCAGGGTTGTCCTTGTCGAGCTTCGTGTCTGGCCGGTGCTGAGGCCAGGCGATCTCTGATGCCCATTCTATGCAGTGTTCAGGGACTCGTGGAGTATTCGCAATTGTGCAAATGGGGTATGTGACCTGTTTGCCAAACATGTCCAGTGCACATTCATAACACGACGACATAGTTGGCAGAATGACCTTTGCCTGTCCCATGAATCCTTCAGTCCCGCCGTCAATGAGCGGCTTGACACTTTCCGGAGTGTCGTCAACCAAGTTGACGAGCGTTGCGTTTATCCACCGTCGGGCGTCAATTGAGTCGAGGCCACAGATCACAATGGTAAAGCTGCGATAGAAGTCGTCATCTTTGTCCTGGATTTTGCAGAAGTGCGGAGTGACATTGACACCAGGGACCCTATTCATGACGAACTTAGCAGCGACCTCAGCTTTGCTTTTGCCGACATCATGCTCGCGGAACAAGAACTGACGATTTAAATTCGATAAATCGATTGTGTCCATATCAATTACGTGGATGTCATGAAATCCCATCAATGCTAAATTTTTCAATATTTCACAACCCAAGCCACCAGCACCTACTACTAAAATTTTCATGGACGCCAACATTTGTACTTGCTCGTTGCCAGGCACAAAATGTTCATCGGCGAACGGCCCAGTGGCTGTAAGAGCCTTGGTGTAAGTCATGGCAACAAACCCAGTTGTGCGGCAGCAGCGAACGCACGCATTAACTTTACGTTGGTGTTCATAGGTGGAGCGGGCGTTAGTGCTTGGCCGAGCATGGCAATTTGTAAATAGCACTACGTAAACGAACCAGAATAGCAGAAAAACTGCCCAATAGAGAGAAAACTACTAAAAGGTGAATTACCAGGTCAATGAATAAATATCTGTTAAGGTAATAAATAAAAGCGCACAAAGAGTGCACGCATACAGTTCGTTACTGCGGTCTGTTTTCACATACAGATCCGTCCAAAGTACAAACAATATATAAGAATCAGTCAAACACGAGTCCACCGCCGGAGAGCTGGTGCAGGTGAGTTTGAGCCCTTCTTTTTTGTAGCTCTAGGCGCTTGAGCGCATCCGTGAGTCTATCCCGTTTTTGAAGCAAATGATTAAGATGTTCCAGTTGATCTAAAGTGGGTCTGGAAGCTTGGGAATAAGATAACTCGAATTGGCTTAACCGAGCCGATTGATGCTCGATTTTAGCACTCAGGTTTCTGTCCCTGCGTTCAAGAGCCTGAATTTCCATCTCTGCTCTTTCCAATAGTGTCAGCATCTGTGGCTCAATTTCTTGACTTACTTCTAATTTCGCCTGAGTGATGTCAGACTCAGATACCAACCCAAATACTTTGTTGGTAGCTAGGGTTGTTTTGAGCCGAGCTAGCTCTTGTGCAGGTTGGTCTAAATTGGCATTTATAGAAGAAAGCTTGTTAGAGAACGCAAAATGAAAACCAAAAACTGACCAAAAGTCATTCATATCCATACCATCCGCACAGAACTGTTTAACGAATTGACGCAACTTTCAAGAGTGGCCTGTTGACTGTCCATGTTCAGTCGTGGACGCGAGCACGAAGGGGTCCTAAGTTTGGATTTCAAAAGCACTATCTTTTTTTGGAAGGCTCACCCTAACCTCAGATGACGTACACCGCGACGTGCCATGTGAGACGCGAGTGAAAAACTCGGTGAAGCTCACTAAGCCGAATGTGGATGATTTCGCAAAAAGGTACGACAAGCTATGAGGAGAATGAATAGAAGCGTTTCAAGCATTTCACCCCGCCAAAAACGTTTAGTCTTTATAACATTGTGGCAACACATGCGTATATCTGATTGACCAAGAGCCCGGCTTAATTTGGAAAATCACTAGAAAACTAATTTATTTATTAGATTCTACTGCGGTTATTATAAAAGTCCAACCACGAGCAACATCCAAAAGCGGATGTATCGTTTCCCCAGCGAAAGCCGCCTATCCGTGATGTTAGTCTGGCCACATTTATATAAGGCATCTATTTGAAAGGAATGGTTGTATGGCCAAAAGTCATACAAAGTGCGCCTGATAGATCACATTAAGGTCAAATAAATTTGAATCCGCAATGAAAAGCAGACAGAGAAGCGTCTTATTTTCAACCAGGCATGGTGTCGTTCCCTCGTTTTTCTCCATTTTCAAGACTTTGTTTCCTCAGCATCATTGGCACCACCAACATTCCCTTGGAAAGTCCAACCAGGCTTGTCCGACAACGTAATCTTCGACAGACAAATATTAAGCTGTGAGATAGAACGAGTCTCAGAAGGAGTCGAGGATGACGGCGAATTGATAGAATTATATTGATAGAGTGGTGACTTTGTCCATTTTTGTTTGACTAGCTCAACTACGGCCACTAGCTTTTGCATTCCAGTGGAATCATGAGTCATGTCTATTTTGCCGTTTGATCGAAGGTACTCGATAGCTTCGGTAGCTTTTGCGTTCGCATTGTGTCCGCTTTTTATAATCATGGGGAAAAAGGCATGAACTGTTTAATGAAATGACGATCTAAGTTACTGGCAGGTGTACTAGGCAGGGATTGCTTTTCTTTCTTTTCAAAGGGAAAGGAAAGCTGAAAAGAAGAGAAAAGACAAAGAGAAACTAATAAATTAGATGAAAATTCAATGAATAGCTGTGGTCGTGCCGTGCAGGAAGCTTCTTTTACTGTTTTCGTTGAATCTGCTGTGTGCGTTAAATTGATCAGGTGCCGCACTATAAAAGTAAATAATAAATCCAGAAGCTTTATCTGCAAAACCAAAAAAAAAAAAAGAAAAAAAAAAGGAAGGAGAACAAAAAACAAACAAACAAACAAAAAAAAAAAAAAAAAAAAAGAAAATGCACTAATTCCTCGATTAAATAATTATGCTAATGATACAGTGAGAAAGTAAGATTTGGCTTTTTTCCAGCAAGTTCTCAGTTCTTCTTAACAACATCATCTCATATCCATGGTTGGTCTCAATAAATTTTCCTCGCTTCTGGCGTCCGGCACCAATTGTGAAGAGGGCCTTGCAGCCATAACTGGTTTAAAATTTGAATTTCCCGAATGAATTGAATGAGCTGGGCTGCTCGATTGACTTGCAGCTCTGCTGCTGGGACTTGAATTAGAGCCACCAGCACCACCAGTGTTAAACTTTCTCGGAGGAGCAAAATCTATTGACTGAATCATTGCAACACTTTGTCGAAGATTATGAGGACTGGGTAGCGCAATGCCTTCACCACCGTCCCATTCATTGAGAGGATTGAATGCCGGTAATATTTGATCAGGCGGTGCAGCGCCTGCCTTTAGACGTTTCTTTTGAGCGAAAGAAATGGGATCAGCGTTCTCTGCCAAATTATGAGGCGTAGGCAAACTCGGCAGATCAGATAATGGAAGAACGGCTTTTGATGGCTCTTGAGAAACTGCTGACGGCGCACGAGAATATTGACTCTCTGCATATCCCTGCTGGCTATATGGGGGTGTGCCTGGCTGACTATTGCTATTTTGATTGTGGCTGTAACTGTGTCCGGAATACTGACTTTGCTCGTCATTATAGTAGCCCTCGTAGGCGATTTGTTGATGATGTGGTTGCTGCTGAGCGTACCGGGGGTTTCCATAGTTCTGATGACCTGCACTGTTCTGGTCATATCCGTTGCCATACCCATGACCATCTAACGATATATTTGCCATATTAGTATTGCCATGTTGGTCAGAATCCTGCGCCCGAAGTTCAGGTGATGATTCATTTGAGCTTGGCATGTACTCTCTATAGATCGATCTGACACGATCGAAATGTTTGGTTGTGTCACTGCGGCCCAGGTTTGCTGCAGTTTCTCGTTCCGGATGTTCTTTGCTTGGATCTTCAGGAGCGGCGAACGAGACTTGCGGATGCCCATCAGTCTTTTTCATCACCAGGGTGGATTTTCGCGTGCCGAAGTCGAAAGAATTTCTGTCTGAGCTATGGTCATCGTCGCTGTCATCAGCATCGTCATCGTCGTCATATGATACCTTGTTTGCCTTATGAAGTGCCATACTGTCTCTTTTGGGAATTCGATTCTTGCTATAGGCCTCGTCGTCCTCATCATCATCCGAATCTGATAGATCTTCAGAGTCAGCAATGGAAAATCTGTTGTCTACATTACTGCCAGACCCAGCACTGCCGGGCAGCGAGGTTAGGTCTCTGAGAGTACTGCTATGCGGAATGGCGGCTGCGGACGAAGAATTCATACTCGATTTCGAGTTCAACGTGCTGGATGATCTCCATGAATCCTTCGATAGGACTGGCTCAGGCTCTGTTACTAAAACTTTAGGGATCTCTAAGCTGCTAGTCTCAGGAGAAGTTCCCGAGGTGTTGGAAGAAGCAGAGAATTCGGTTTCAGAATATCTGCCTGAATCGCTGTTGGATTCATCAGAGTGATGATAGTGAGAGTTAGGAGGAATAGGATAATCGGGTTTGCCATCTTTTTGAACAGGACTAGAAAGGGGGCTTTTTTGGTACCTGGGCCCAGGTAATGGAGGCTGAGTGGGAGAAGTAGGGCTTGCTGAACCAAGAGTAGAAGAACCTGAAGTATTAGTCGGGTATAAATTCGGTGAAACTGAGCGGATAGATCCATTGCTAGGATGGAGATTCATGGAATATACCGAAGAATTCGACGGGTACACGTTAGAATCAATCAGGCTGTTCAGAGATCGCTGATACTTAATAGAGTTATTCTTTGGGTCCCCACTGCCAAATGGAGACTGAAAGGGGTCGAGACTGTGATTAGTCTGCGCACTTCTAAACGTGTCAGTAGAGCCTCGGCGTGAGACTGCCAGATCAAGACGCGGTGCAAATTTCTCTGATCGCATTCCATAGTGTTCTGTGTCATCAACATCGACGTCGATATCTCTGTCGAGCTCCTCCTCACGCTTGAGTACGCGTAAATGTCGGAAATGTAAAAAGAGCAAAATACATGCCGCGATGAATAGTGGAATTCCTACACCCAAACCAATAGGCAGCGCATTGCTTGAAGTCGGCAATTGGCATTCCGGGCTATTTTTGTCCTCAGAAGTGGCACACTTGGAAGTTTGGGCAGGTGTGCTGTCCCCTCTAGCGTGGATATTAGCTGGCGTTACGGAGGTGGATGTGACACTAGGATAGTGGCCAATCATGTCGTTTATGTTACCCAATTGGCTCGTTGGTACTTCTCCGCCGTTATATACGTCGTCAATGTGAATCACATTGTCAACCTTTGGTAACGGGCCATGTCGATGTTGGTAATGGCGGCCAAGATTCACCATTGCTGCTCCATAGAAGGGAAAACGTGAGAGACGCCAGATCCAGAAATAGGGCCGAACAAAGAACGAGAGAAAGAGCGAAAGAAGAGGAAAAAGAGAAAAAATCAAATAAACAAATGAATGTAAAAGGTCGGGGCTAAATTTTTCTTTAAATTTTTTCCTTTTTCTCTCTTCTTGTGTTTTTCAGGTCAACGCACAAGACGCAATCTAAGAATAGGTAGCTAATAGGTAGAAGCGTTCAAATTGAGATCAAGAAATGTTTTTCTTTTTAAGATTCAAGGGGGGCTAACTGAAACAGATGGGTTACCCAAATAGTGGAATTATCTGCGCGGCGAAGGTGGTTTTGTGAGTGGGACCTAGTCTGTTTTAGTTGGACCAATGTTTATCAGTTCCTTGCCCAAGAATGTAAACACAAAATTAGACGACAAGAAAAAAAGAAAATATTTGAGTGTCCGGAAAACAAAGTTAAGGTATGTGAAGGTAAGCGATAGCGTGACTTTGGCAATTGCCAATAATGTCCGGGAGGTGTGTTGGAAGCGGCGGCGAGTGGGGCCGAGAAAAGCAAATGAAAACAAAAAGTGGATCAATGAAATGAGATGTGAAACAGAATGAAATAAATAGAAAAATGAAACAATAACAATTGTTTGAATCGAGATCGAACAAAAAAATGGGCAAGAAGAATGAAAAATAGTAAAAGTAATACTGATCAAAGAAAGCGGAAACAAAAAAACAATAACAAAAAAAAAAATGGGTAAAAGAATGAAAGGGAAGACGAACAGATCCACAATAGGCGAAGAGAACAAAAGGGAAGTCCTAGCAACTGACAGTAGAAGAAATAAATAAATAAATATAAATACAAGCCCCTATATACACAGCGCACACAATAAATAATAATGAAGCGCCGCGAAAGTCGATGCTAACGGATATCATAATGCTACTCAACGCCAGGCCCAAAATCGCTGGAAATCATTGCAGCCAGCCTGCTCTCTGATCATTTGAGCCTCCTGCTGCTTGTCCCGCAAAAAATCAATTCGTCGGACACTAGAGGGATGCGTGGACAAAAACTCGGGAACACTTACAGCGCCTGAACTGCCCGTCGAGAACATGTCTTGCGTACGGCTTCTTCGCTTCTCGTAGTCGGCCATGCGCTGCCAGAGTCGGACACTTTCAGCCGGATCGAAACATGCTTTGCTCATCATCACTAGGCCGATATAGTCAGCCTCGGTTTCCATCTCTCGTGATGCGGGCAATTGCAACAGCCCATTAATAAGCAGTCGATTGATGAAATCAGAGCCCGTGATGGTGTACATAAGAATACCAAGGACAAAATAGAACGGAGCCTTGGATACGTTTTCTGCCGTATGTCGGGCGACCTGATGCGCTGTCTCGTGAGACAATACAGTCGCAAGTCCATCGTCGTTGGCACATATAGGCAGGATGGACCGGAACACAAATACCTTACCACCTGGCAGCACAAAAGCGTTGGGTGGAAAATTTGGGTTGTCAATGACATGGATGCGCCATTCAGTGGAATTACCGTCCAGACCAGATACCGCAATGATACGTTTCATGACCTCTTTGACCCGAACTACCTCCGGATGGTTGTCCGGCATGAGGTATCTGCCAAATTCCGCCATGGTCTCTTTATAACCTCGCTCGCCGATATATTTTTCTAAATTCGGGCCGACGAGCATGAATCGTTTTCTTCCGGAATACGGGGCTGGCTCGAGGTTAGCAACATAGATGACACCACTGACTACTGCAAAGATTGCCAGTCGACGAAGATTGGTGTTCCAATCTAAAGAGCCATAAGATGACGAATTTTGAAAAGATTTGTAGATGGCATAAGTTCGGATTCTTGGCCTCGAAAAGCCAAATTGCCGAGGGAAAGTGTTTATTCGTGCAAATGCAAATGGCCGAGCAAAGGGTCGCCGCCACATTTGTGCGTATAGGCGTACGTGCGTGTGTGTGGAATATGGATGCGTGCGCTTCCGTTAACATCGACGGAGAGTTAGGCAGGGTAAGAAGGAAAATGGCAATATACAAACATTCGGAGCACGAGTGCAGTTGACTGGAAAGATACTGCTAATTGCAGCCAAAAAAAAAAAAAAAAAAAAAAAAAAAAAGCACAAAATGAGATATAATACAATTACTTTTCCTGGGAAGAGTTTTTTGCCTGTCTATGGAACTTCGTCAAATAATATCGTTAGACGGCTCTCACTTCTTTGACGTTCGCGCACTATAGCATGCAAACGTCCAGTTTCTGTTTCTATATATTTTTACGAAAAGATACGATCAGTTCGAAAAATTTTTAAACATTGTATGCAGGTTCTCCTGATCTAGTGTACAAGGGAATGGAGCACCACTTCAAAAAATTCAACACAAAATTCAAGAATATGACTATCTATCAAAATTATATATTTCCTATTGAATATTACAATTGTCATCAGGACCTGAGCCTTCTATATCACCAAGGTCTAAACCAGGAATTGCACCAGATGTAAGATCTCCCATAAGCTCTTGAGGAGGAGCTCCTGATTGCTGCATCTCTTCCATTTTTTGCGCAATATACTGTCTGGCAGATTCATCAGTCTCTTTGTAATTTGGCTCCTCGAACTTCGCGCAAATGTCATGCACAATCTTGTATTGTTTTTCATAGCGATCTTTTTCATCTGCCGATAATGTCTGACCATGCGTCCTCAACCATTCAGGGTACTTGTCGGCCATTTCTCTCATTGGTTCATACAAAATTTCTTTAGACGATAACTCTTTTAGCATCTCCGCCAAGATCCCGTCAAGCTCGCCTACGGATCCTCCTTCGCCGCCTTGACTATCTGCTCCTGCAGCTCTTTCGAGCTCTTTCAGCATCTTCATTAAAAATTCATCTTCGTTACTAGACTCTTGGGCTTTATTATTCATTTCTTCCTTGGATTCTTTCAGCTTGTTCATTGTGCGGGTGATAGATTCGTGGAAATTGTACGAAGTAGTTGTAGAAGTCGTCGAACTAGTAGCAGACTGTCCGTCTTTCGTTATGGATTCAGAAATTGACGCAAAAGTCTCTTCAATTTCTTCAGCCGACCCTCCAGTAGCTGTCGAAAGTTCTTTTAGTAACATCTCGAAAGATTGTTTGGCCTCTGGATTGTCCTTCATCTCCTCCAAAATATAGTCCATGCCGAGCTTAAGCTTATCGGCAAACTGTTCATCAAGCTCAGGAACGGATAGATCAGAGGTCGACGTAGCTGAACCTTTGTTGTTGTTGCTCTTATTTTCTTGGTTTCTAACAGCCTTGTCATCTGTCGCGCTGCTAGAAGAAGCTGCACCGCCAGCGTCACGTTCACCTTTGCCTGCAGGACCTGCTCCTCCTTGTAGCGAGATAGCAGCAGGAGCAGACTGAGAATTATATTTATTTATATCGGCTAAGGCCGCGCCAGGAGGCTGGCTTAGTGTTTGCTCCGCAAACTCATCTAAGAGATCATCCAGATCATCAAGCTCATCGTCAATTTGCGGATTGTTGGACATGATCTTTTTTTTTTTGCAAGGAAATGCGAGCCGAGGAAGTGGGGAAGGTTATGATTCACGCGGGGCAAGACAAACCTTAAATTGGCGTGTTGGGTCAAGGACGTAAACTCAAGAAGTCAGCTGAGCTGACTAATGGCTTAGGTAACCAGTTTGCCTCAAGACTTATCAATGAGGTACCATATTTATCATATAAAGTTGGACTACAGCGGAACGCGCGCGTTAGCTTGAAACTTAACTCTTGAATTGCTCAAAAGCACCACACGAAAAAAAATTAGGCGTGTACTAATATGTCCTTGTGTTTAAGTCGATTACAGGAAGAAAGGTAGGTAGCAGCGACAACCAGGAGTCAGCGGACCTGCTGTTTTGCTTGTCCGCGAAATTGGATAGTCATAATCAAACGGCCATTGACAGACTATCACGATCTGGGTCCCCTCCCCCCCCACAATCGAGAATATTTATTCAGCAGTCTGCAGACTTGTTTTGGTTTGAACACATTTAAAAGCTAACCAGAAAACAATGGCGAAAAGACCATCCATTTGGATTCTACGCCAAACCAATTAAGGACGCTAAAGGTGGACTTGATCTGATGGTGTGGAATGTCGGTATTCCAGGGAAACAGGGTACAATTTGGGAAGGTGGTCTGTATACAGTCACCGTCACGTTTACTGACGAATACCCTGCCAAACCGCCTAAATGTAAATTTGCTGCAGGATTCTATCATCCAAATGTTTATCCCTCAGGCACAATTTGTCTTTCAATCTTGAATGAAGAGGAAGACTGGAGACCATCATTAACGTTTAAACAACTCGTACTTGGAATTCAGGAACTGCTTAATAACCCGAATCTTGACTCTCCTGCTCAGGCTGAAGCATACAAGGAATTTAAAAATAACCGGAGCGTATACGAGCGAAAGGTCAAAGAGCAAGCTAAAAGATATACAGCGTAATAGATTATTAACGGAATAAAATAACTCCATGTGGACTTGATGCGATTCTTGCTATATACTATGTCCATGCATAGTGTCTATTGCGCCTAGCCACACGATGATGGCCTGTGGCTAATCTTCGTCCATTCACATGCTATGCATTCTGCGAAGACTCATATACTCAGATATCAATGAAATGTCATCAACTTTTTTTTGCTGCGTAGCTACAGAACAATGCCACTTTCTATAAGCCTATTATGGCACTATCTTGTGTTTCCCTAACTCTTCTTTTTTTTTTTTTTTTCCTTTTTTTTGTTTTGTTTTTTCATTTCTTTCCCTTCACTTTCCTTCTTGTCTTCGGGCATTCAAACTCTAATTATTTTCTATTCTTTCTTTGTGCACATCCGCATCCCGCAACCTTAAAAGTTTGTTCTTTAACGCTGCCTACCTACTAGTTTGTAAGTAAGTATGAGTTTTCGAGATCACGGAGACCGAGACCGCGAAAGGGAAGGCCGGGATCGCGAAAGAGAAAGATTTCGGGCCAAACGCGCTCGAGAATGGGAAGAGCCCCATGCAAGACAGGACTATAAACGAAACCGAAGATACAACAACGGCAACTTCGACAATAACAGCCATAACAATAATAACAACGGAAACGGGCGATTTTACGGCAGTAGATCGTATAATAGATACCGCAATGACAGCGATGGTTATCAACATCGGTATAAGCATGCTAGCAATAATAACAATGATCATAAGTTTAGTGAGGAATCTAACCAAGGCAGAGACGGAGACCATGCACATGCTCAGAGCAAAAGCAATGGCCAGGAGAACCATGACAATGATCAGGCCAGTACAGTAAATGTGGTGACAGAAAGCGGAAATGAAGCCGCGGATCAAGTAAGAAACGGTATGGACTTTAATATTAAAGACACCGAAACTAAGAAGGAGAAAGAAACGACGCCAATTGGATCAGTAGATCCTGTAGCACTTGCTGCGGCGGCAGCAGCTAGGATCAATGCACTACTAGCTCAAAAGAAGGCAACAATGGAAGAAGGAAAAGAAGAGCCAGAGGAAGAGCCAAAAGTAGAAGGAGAGGAGGAAGAGAAAATGGAGGAGCCCCGAGCAAATGAAGAACATGATGATAAAGAAGACGAACAACAGAGCCAAGACGGGACTGGCAGTGGCAATGAACAAAGAAAAGACAAACAAAATCAAATGAAAAAATCTAACCCAGTGTCTGTGGCGCCG
This sequence comes from Crinitomyces ghanaensis, assembly GCA_030581755.1. Taxonomy (NCBI): domain Eukaryota; kingdom Fungi; phylum Ascomycota; class Dipodascomycetes; order Dipodascales; family Trichomonascaceae; genus Crinitomyces; species Crinitomyces ghanaensis. The sequence continues at coordinate 41,357 of JAKTVX010000060.1, forward strand.
TGGCAGAAGGTGGTACGCAAAATTGATATTAATGACGTCCGAAACAAATATGTGTTAACCAAGGAAGACACGCAGCGGCAGATTATGGAAAAGAGTGGAGCATCTATAATGACCAAAGGCAGATATTATCCTGACAAGTCATTAGCAACTTCCAAGTATCCCTCATTGTATCTACACGTGGAAGCTCTGGATGAAAAAAAGGTTGAAAGGGCGGCTGAACTAATTGAAGAGCTCATCAACATGGACATTGGTAGTTTAAAGGATGTGAGACGGTACCACAGTCCCCAGCAGTTGCTGCTGGAGGCTAGACCTGAGGGCGACAAAGAGGAAGCAAGTTCATTTAGCGGCGATGAATCCCGTCCGCAAAGTGTGGAAATAGGATCAACAGCTTCTGCAGATTTCCCGTCTCGGCCTGTTTATCCTACCGGCGATCTACCGCCGCCGCCTTCAGAGCTACCCCCACCGCCGCCGCCAGGTACGGCTGCAGCAGAGACTGGCGCTGTGTCTGGGGATCGTTCCGTAGCGCCTATTGAGTCAGGTATTCAGACCCAGTCCAAAGGCTTCTCAGCATCGCCGTCGCCGAAGCCCAACGTTGCTATCGAAGCCAAGATCCCCGTCAACATGAGGAGCTCGATGAGGCCACAGTACCAGATTCGAGGATACATAGTAGGACAAGGCGGCCAGAACGTTAAGCACATCAATCAAGTTACGGGATGTAGGGTTCAAGTTAAGGGACGAGGATCTGGGTTCATTGAGAGACATTCAGGCAGGGAAGAAGATGTGCCCATGTATTTACATGTTCAAGGATCTAATGTGGCGAACCTGGCGGAGGCTCGAGACATGTGTATGGATATGCTTGACTCAGTAGGCAAGTATCTTGAGGCTAGAGGAATAATTGACAGACGTCCCGATCGGGACCCATTTCAATGGCATAATTACGAAGAAGAGGAGAGCAAAGAATATGAAAAACAGCATTATGACAATAACTATGTGAGAAACAAGGGCGGCTACAGTCATGGCCATAGAGGTTCAGTACCAAAGGACATATCGTCTCTCCGAATGGGTGCCATCTACACAGAGCCATCAGCCCCGCATCCTCCAACGGCTCCAGCAACAGGGCCGAGAGCGTTTATGGGCCAGGCCGACGTGGTGTACAACATACCTTCAGCGCCGCGATCGTATGGTTCCGCGCCTCGATCGCCGCCGCCGCCGTCGTCAGTTCCGCTGGCGTCTCCTCCACCACCAGGCCAGTTACCACATGCGGTTGCTTCAATATCAAGCCTATCATCGCCGCTTCCTCCACCACCACCAAGTCAATTACCTCCACCTCCACCTCCGCCGTCAAGCCGATTACCTCCGCCGCCACCAAGCCAGCTGCCGCCACCACCCCCTCCGCCTCCGGCGGCCTAACTGTCAAGTCCTTCTCTCCCTTTAGAAAAGGGAACTCTCTGGCAGTCGTAGCATTATTTATTACGTAGCTAATATACGTCTAATCAAACACATTGGCTATCCAGTTGGTTAATCAGCAGCTGCAGCTTGTATACATTGTCATAGTTAGTTAATGTCGCCTAAGTTCAAATTCTTTTGAATAGCGTCGATGGACGACATCTGCTTGGAAACTTCCTTCATATCATTGCGCAGTCTCGCCGAAGAAGCCAGCAAATTATTCAAGTTATCATCGACAGTATTTATACGGGCTTCTTGGTCACAGAATGCATCTCGCGCCTTACGAAGATTGTCTTGAGCATTTGCTGATGCTTGAAATTGAGCTTTTGTGTTGAAGGTTGGCATTAAAGTTACGAAATCGTGAATGAGCGTTGATAACCTCTCCGGATCACGAGAGGACAAAATTAACTCACGGGAGTAGTGCCATTTTGGATATACTAGTTCTTGCTCTTATGTGTTTATTATTCTTTTTTCCGGTTTTTTCTGGAAGTTCACCCGTAGAAATTATCCTAGCTAATATGCACTGTGCCATTGACAGCTGACAGTACTTGAGGCGAAATGAGAGCAAAAACTGATATTCTGACAGAGACATTCATAAACGAGCCAATATAAGGATCTGTTATAGCAATCATATTTGAAACGGCTGCTACAAGGCTCAGTTTGTATTATTAAACGGACCATTATTTGCGCTAGAAAACCGCTTTTGCTTACAATTGTTCACATAAACTGTGGTTCGAATAATCACATATGCTTTTTCACGTTAGGCCAATAACTCGCCGTCCCCTACGTTTACCCGCAATACCGTGACTTACTTGCCTCTGACTCAGTAATCGGAATTGCATTTTCGTCGCCCCGCTCTGCCACCTGTCTTAAGACGGAGGATACTAGACAATATTCCGAAGCGGAAATCTCCAACTAATTGTGCAAATAGTCGAATACAGGTCTGGAGCTGTAAACCTCCGTATATACATGCGGATCGGAGGCCGTTAGGTGGGGTGCATGACGCAGGGCGCATGGTGTGGGGAAAATTTCTCTTTCTAGCAACCGTTTCAAAGTGACTGGTAGCAGATCCTGGCTTACGTGGTATGCGGAGTTACAGAAATACGGAGGCTATTCTCCGTATGCCGTCTTCAGTACGTAGAAGATGACTTCGACAATATAAATAATGCCAGTCTGTTGTGCTTGAAAAATTATATTCCAACATCTACAAACACCAAATGAAGATTCTTGTACTAGCTTCTCTTGTTGGAAGCGCACTAGCCGCTCCTAGCCAATTCTCTGTCCTCAGCGCTTTGACCGCCGTTGTCCAAAGCTTCAAAGGACCCTTTGCTTCATTCCCTAACGCACTCGTCGAAACCTACTCTGAACCTTTTTCCACCGTGTTGGACAGAAATGAGTACGTGGTGAGGTCTGGTTCAGAGCTTTTGTTAAATGGCGAGCGCTGGTATGGCGGTGGTGCCAATGTCTATTGGTTAGGTCTTGATGAAAACGTCATCCCTCCTGCCGGCCAACCATTCTATGCTCCGTATAAGGCAAGTTACCCAAATTTTGAAAGAATCACTGAGATCATGAATACTTTAAATGTCATGGGCGTCCGTATCATTCGATCTCAGACTTTGGGAATATCGGTTGGAAACCCTCTTTCTCTTGAACCTGAGCTGAACGTTTGGAATGATGAAGCCTTCAATACTATCGACTGGGCGGTCTATCAGGCGAGACAACATGGACTCCGCATTGTCGCTCCTCTAATCGATAATTACGATTATTATCATGGAGGAAAATATGTTTTCCTAAGATGGAGAGGGTTTAATCTCACCTATCCAGAAAGCAGCGGCAATGCTGAAATTATGCAATTTTACACGAACAGGACGATTATCGACGATTTTAAAAACTACATTCACCATCTTCTCACCCATGTGAATCCATACACGGGACTTAGCTATGCAGAGGACCCTACAATTTTCGCCTACGAAACCGGAAACGAACTGAGTGGCACGGAATGGGGCGACATGGATGTGCCGAACAGCTGGACTCAAGAAATTGCCGACTACATTAAACAGCTTGGCCCTCATAAACTGGTAATGGATGGTACCTATGGAATCAATGAGACCCATCTTCAATTAGCTAATGTCGACTTGTATTCAGATCATTTCTACCCGCTCAATCTTGATCAACTTAACAAAGACATTTCTCTCGTAGGGTCTGCCAACAAGGTATACTTCGCTGGAGAATATGACTGGACTGGAACCGACGCCAGCGCCCCCAGTCTAGAGAGCTTCTACGAGGTTATTGAGTCCCAACTCAATCAAGCAAAGCCTGTCATCGCTGGAGATGCATTCTGGAGTTTGTTTATGCACAATCTGCCGAATTGTGTGCAGTATGTTAATCATTCGGATGGGTATACCCTTCAATACGGTAACCCTGACAACACAAATCTTGCAAACACTCAGATCGATACTATGAGAAATCATTTCTTCAAGGTGAAGAACCAGAGCCCTGGAGACGTCGTGCCTCGACCTATTGGTAAGTACATCTTGACCTTGTTTTCTTTCTCGTTTTTTAAAAATTCACGTAAGCGCGTTACTAACTATTTTAGCCCCATGTCCTGGACCTCTAGCCGATCTTACGTATTTCTAAACGCTTTGTTTCTAATCAATAAATTGGAATTGGAATCTTGTCTATCTCTTTCTGGATCGTTTAATGAGGCACCAGCTTGTCGTTAAAAAAACATAAATAAACATCATATCTTTTGCCTTTATATATATTGGTTAATAACGCATCATTTAATCACAATAGCCTGATTATATCCACGTCTATTACGGTCTACGTGGTCCAGGCCAAGGATTCCATTAGATGCCATCATATTAAACAGTTGACTATCATCATCTGTGATCTCTGTCATTTCGTTGTCCACTATGCTAAAGCGAACCTTTTCAAACGCCTTGTCGTATAACCCTGTAGCCTTTTGCAATCTTACTTTCGTGTCAGAAAAATTTTCTCCTTCCAAAATAATAAAGGTAAAAGGAACACCGTGCATACGATTAGGATCTCGTTGATAATGAACAACCTGAATCATTTTCATGTTAGAAGGGGATCCTCCTCCTGCTTCAGCATTTTGAGTTTTGGCCATAAATTCATACTCCTCTGTGGGATATATAGATGCATAAATAGTCATGGCATCAGGTAACGAATCTACAGGATATGTCGGATTCAAAACCCGATGAATCCTTGACCGAATAACTCCCCACATCTTGATATGTTCAGCATCATACACTTGTTCATCCGGCCGCTGTTCTCCATTAGTTTGTTGTTGCTGTTGCTCGCGTAGTGCCTGAATTTCTTCCGCTAGCCCCTTATACACTGCAGATAATGTAGCAGTCTTTGGCACTCCAATATCCAACCGATGTTCGTTAGAAGTTCCTTCGGTGAGAAACAATACTGGTACTACACGTGTATTCTCCAATTCCGTCAATGTCATAGGAAGGATCTCATAGTACAGATCATAGTCAAAGATATTATTGTTGTGATGGTCTCCGTATTGATTTTGAATAGGGTCCCGAAGAATCTTTTCCAATGTACCCGTGCGGGCTAAGGGTCTCCGGTTGAACAGCCGTAGATGCGATCCCTCTATATGAAGCCGATCAGCTACTGCTTGCGCCATAACGTCATATGTATCCTTGCGGGACAACCATATTAAGAATTGTTGAGGAGTTCCTGCCTCGACCGCCGCCGCTGCTCCGCCTGGAGAAAGCTGAGGCGATTGCACGCGGCCCCCATAGTGAGATTGGGGGTTCTTCCATTCGGTAAACCGAATCAGGATCCGGTTTTCCAAATACTCATAGTGCTGCCGAAGCTTTGAAGGAGATGTATTGTCCGAGTCGGCAGGAACTCGTTCAAAACAAATAATATCTCCGTCTCCCAATTCGCACGCTTCCGTTGACTTCTTAGGTGACAAACCATCTACTTGCTGAAGACAAACTTCTTCAAACATTTGAATCTTCTCGTTGCCATTCCCACCTTCGAAATAATGGTCCTCAATATACTTGCCAATCTCTTCGATCGTGGTCAGAGGTTCCACAGCTAATGATCCCAGCCCGCGGAGCTGGTCCACCGCTGGATCATAATATTTAATGTATAAAGTGACATAGCGCGCTTGCAAATGAGGGTCCACTAATGGAGGCTGATTCTGCTTTGGTATCTTGCTAATCAATGGTGTTGGGTTGGGATCAAAGTAAACTCTAAAATCACTTCGACTGGGATAAAAGGAAATTGTCCGCTCCAGTCCCACCGTCCCTTTGATTAACTCAGATGGTCGGCATGTATTATTCTCCCGGTAGCTGAATAGCCACAATTGAGCCCTATTCAACAAGTCAGCAGCAGTGGCCGCATCAATGTCCGACAGCGATTGACCAGTTACCTCTTCATACAACATTGCCTTAAGTTCTCCCAACTTCATAGACTTGCGGACTTTTTTGATCAACGGAGAATCGCCAGAGATGATTGGAGCCGCTCCTTCTTGCTTCTGTTGCTCTCCATTGATCACACCCGATTGACGCTTCCAGTCAACAAAGTCCAGACCATGATATTTTTTGAAGTGTTCAGGCAAGCATACTTGTATGGTAGTATAAAGATGTTGCTCTTCAGCTAACCGGCGTCTAGCTAGTCGTTCTTGCTCTTCGAGCTGAATACCTAAAGGAATGTGCTGCGGAATACTTTCTTCTCCTGCAGGGAGAACTTGATCCAATCGAGACTTGCGAATATACACCAACATATAGGCGCTGGAATGACGTTTATATTGAGACAACGGACGCTGCTGTTGCTGACCTTGAGGCAATTGTACTCCAGGCGGTAATAATGATTCAGGTTCGCCACCAAAGTTCTCCTCTAAAACTTCATATAAGCTAGCTCTAGTTACCCGATCATCATCAAATCTGAACCAATCACCGTTCTTTTCTGGTTTCAGTAACGCATAATAATGACCAGCATTTAAATCTCCGGAATGCACTAAAACTCCATGCAACTCGTATATCCAGGGTTCAGATTTAGCTGCAGGGTTGTTCTCGTGTTCCACAAACTCAGACAAATCTATTTCCAAAGGAAACTCATAGCGATCGTTATTTTTAATCATCATGTCGCGCTCAAAGTCATATTCGTACCGCTTTAACTGAAGATGTAAGACTGGGGGGAACGACAAAAACGTGACGCCTTTTTTCGCGTCTTGAAGCCCGTACCCTGTCGCCATGTATTGGTTCTCCCCTTGCAGCATTTCGACTTGAACATAATCTCTAAAAGAGTCTTCAATCCCTGACATACCTTTAACATTCAACTGGATATCCCAGTAATCTTCCACCCTGGAACTCTCAAAGTCCACATTAACACATCTAACAAACGATCTCATTTGTGCAACAAAGATATCGTTCAATGCTCCTTCGACCGAAGTTCCCTTCATTTTACCTTCTAATTTATCCATCAGTACCCGATTAAGCTCCTGCACATCATGCTGCGTAAACGCGTCTGCCGTGTCCCAGCCAAACGACTGAGTCAATGGAGTAGTCGACACCGGATCTTTTGACGTCTTTATTTGGTAGAACAACCGCTGCAGTGCTAGAGGTACCGATTCCAACGGCTTATCATTTTCCGTCGGAATCTGATATACAGTATTCCGGAACACTTTAGTGAAATATAAGCTTTGAAGTAACGAGTTAAGATAACATGTGGCGCCCTGATTGGTCATTCCAATGTATCCGGTTTCTTTCTTGGAGTCGTAATTAATAAAATTATGCCACAGAACTCCTGTCGGATCTGCAATCACTCGAACGTGAACATCAATATTGACCTTGTTATTCTCAATCAGTGCGGGCTTACCAGCTCCGGCTACCTTATTATATAGCGTACGAAAGTCAACGAAATTTGTGAATCCCCAGTCTTTTTCGTCTGGCGTGAATCGATGTTGCGAGTAACTCGTGCAGTAAACTGAAGGATCATCGGGATTCCACATTACTAGCCCAAACTGCGCACATATATGCCAATCTTTCTGTGGCTGCTGCTGTTGTTCCGATTGCAATTGTTGCTGTTGTTCTTGTGGCTGTTGTCGTTGTTGTGGTTGTTCCGGTTGCAATTGCTCGCTTTGCCGTGACTGACTTTCTGCATGGTCATAACCTTCCTCACCCTCACGTTTCGGCTCGGCCTCTAGATACAGCGAAACTGCTCGAGTATTATTCCCTTGAGGAAACACCAATAACCGAAATCTAAATCCACCGCATTCAAAATACGGGCCATGACTCCTTTGAGGTAACTCTGTCCAATTATCAATTGACCAGGTATTTCGAACCCTTCCAATAACTTCTTGTCCCGGCAATGGTCGAAATAACTTACTTTCCATTAGAGGTGCTGGTTAGCTATTGATGCTCTTTGTCTGGCACCGCCAATTGAGCCAATGGAATGAATACTTACTATTTGTAGCCAAATTATTTTGATCATCTTCTTGAATCTCAACATACGGAGATTCTGGCAATGATTCTTCTAGTGAAGCTGTGCTATCACTACTATCATCTACTTCCATACTGTAGTTCATTGTTGTCAATTGGCCCACCTATCTCAAACAGGAACACAAAGTTTAACTGGTGCCACAATCAATGTTGAGTTAGCCAACTCTGTTGCAAGAAACGCTGATAGTTTGTGCTTTTAGGCTGAGCCGCATGGTCTAGGGTTGGATAAATAAGCAGGTTAAGGCTCAAGCCAGCGCTAACTTTATTAACTAGGGTCCAAGGAATTTGACGGGAGGTCAGGGAGGACAAAACGTGCCCTTTTCGCTTCCGAAACTTCGGACTACCATTTAAGGTTATATTAAATTAACAGGCTGGTCGGATAGCATCTTTGTGCGTTAGCTACGGAACAATTGTTTTTGGACATGATGGCGGTCATGAGGATATTTGCCGGATACTTCCGGGTTAAGAATACAACCGGTTTTCGCGCTGGATAAGTCTACAAGTCGTGCGTGAAAGAAGGAAAAGAAATTGAGCTAACATTGATATGTCTATTCCTGAAATTACCGTTTTTCGGTTGTTCCGTTTTCATTAATTTTTTTTTCTTTTTTTTACTCCTTTCTTGTCTAGTCAGTTCTAATAAATCTAATCTAAGGCTAATTCAAACACTTCCTTCCTCGGTTGGTCAAGAGACTAGCGGCTGGTCGGTAGATGCCCCGCATTATCTTTTACCGCCGCATCTGGGGCCGTTTTAATTATGTACAGGTATGAAAATTGAACAAAATCCAATTGGATCTAATGAATATAATTGATCTACTGTCTTGTATTATTTTGAAATTGATTTAGATCGTTTTTCTTCATACTTTCACCGATTTGCTCCAGTTTTTTTGCCATATTTTCCAATTTTTTCTCTGTAAACCCTTGGGCTTGAATGACTAAATGTCAATCCCTGACTAACTCAAAAAAGAAAAGAAAGAAAAAAAAAAAATCCCCAAAAAAGAAACATACCCGATTACACACTACCTTGTTTTGAGGCTTCGCTAGAAGGCCAACCATTCTTCGTATTTCAACTTCTACCTTCTACCTACCGGTACCTACGGCCTACCTACCTACTGTTTATCAGTAACAGGAAAGAATCTAAGGGATAGTATTTTCCTTTTTCTTTTTAATCTTTTTTTAATCTCTTTTTATTTTCAGTCTTTCTTTGAAAAATTTCATTTACAATGTCAAGTAAAAAGACTTTCAACGCGCATGCATCATTGACAGATTCTGAAGGTAATAGGTATTTATCGCCTGACGACTTCGTCGATGCTGTTGCTCCTCCAAACGAAGATTACCATAAAATTAGCCGAAACTCTTACGCCGTGTTATTTCAAGTAGCCGACAGGGATGGCAAAGGTAAAGTCTCTTTAAACGACTGGTTTGCATTCGAGAACCTGCTGAATCGCCCGGATGCCGAATATGAAATTGCCTTTAGATTGTTTGATCCCGATGGAACTGGTCAGGTAGACTTCAAGCGGTTTGTTGAAATGTACAATACCCACAAGTCCTCTGATGCCCTGCCTTTCGACTGGAACTCCTCCTGGGCTGCTCTGTACTTGGGTGGGAAGTCAAACCGTCATGCTTTAAGTTATCACATGTTCAGTCAGATGGTCAGCGGTCTCTTGGGTGAGCGAGTCCGCCAGGCCTTCCGATATTACGACAAATCTAACGCTGGATTTATCACACCTGATCAGTTCCAAACAATCATTCAACACACCGCCAGACATAAGCTGTCCGACGCTTTATTAGAATCTTTACATACTTTGTGTAACGTATCTAACAGCTCCAAAGTCTCATATTCCACCGTGCGTGCGTTCCTTAACGTTGTCAAGCATGTTGATCTGGTGGACTCAATTGCCGAGCGGGCATGCTTGAAGTCAAGAGACGGCACTATCACCAGAGAAGACTTTATGACTGAAGCGGCTACCTCAACGAAATTTGCATTATTCACCCCACTAGAAATTGACATATTATTTCATTTCACATCCCTTAATAACAACTCGGGAAGACTGTCGATCGACGACTTTAGAAGAATGTTGGATCCAACTTGGCAATCGGCTGAGGAACGATACTGGAGAAGTGCTCAACAAAAGACTGAGGCTGCTAAAAACGCTTCATTCACTGCGCCTGGCGGATTTTTATCCGAAGTCTTTGAGTCCATGTACAACTTCGTAATGGGCTCAATCGCCGGTGCATTCGGTGCAACGATGGTTTACCCCATTGATCTAGTAAAGACTCGTATGCAAAACCAACGGGCTTCAACTCCTGGTCATACTCCCCTATACAAAAATTCTATAGACTGTTTTAGCAAAGTTATATCACGTGAAGGATTCAGAGGACTCTACTCTGGTTTGGGACCCCAGTTGGTCGGTGTGGCTCCCGAAAAGGCAATTAAACTTACAGTTAACGATTTGGTTCGTGGAAAGCTTACAAAACCCGATGGCAGCTTGCAATTATCAGCAGAGATTATTGCCGGTGGTTCCGCAGGTGCATGCCAGGTTATCTTCACCAATCCTTTAGAGATCGTTAAAATTAGACTGCAAGTTCAAGGTGAATTAGTAAGGACTGTCGAGAATGCTCCAAAACGTTCCGCTATATGGATTGTCCGTCAGTTGGGTTTGATTGGATTGTACAAGGGTGCATCGGCGTGCTTGTTGCGCGATGTTCCATTCTCTGCAATTTACTTCCCAGCCTATGCCCACTTGAAGAAGGACTACTTCAAAGAGGGTCCAAATAACCAGCTCGGAATTGGTCAGTTGCTCGTTGCTGGTGCAATTGCCGGTATCCCTGCTGCCTATTTAACTACGCCCTGTGACGTAATCAAGACCCGATTGCAGGTTGAAGCAAGATCCGGACAAACCAGCTACAACGGCTTAACTCATGCAGCTAAGACAATTATGAAGGAAGAAGGATTTAAAGCATTCTTTAAGGGAGGCCCTGCAAGAATCCTTAGGTCTTCTCCCCAGTTTGGTTTCACTCTTGCAGCTTACGAGTTGCTTCATCAAGTGTTCCCGTTGCCTGGTCATGGAAAGACTGAGGCTGGTCATGCAGTTCCTTCGACTGACGCTAAGATTAGCTCGCCTGTTCAATATTTGAGATCAAGAAATGCTCTTAAGATCTTGTTGGATATTGACGAAAATTTCGGAAAACCCGGAGTATTGACACCTGAACGAATGCAGTTAGCAAAAACTATGTCACGTGCATAACTGTGATGGATAGACTGCTAATTTTATGTTATAACATTGTAAGACTTATATATATATAGATAGACTTTGTTTGCTTTTCTTCAATGCACATGTAACTATTTTTATTCTTTTGAATTTAGACTTACTAACATGTAACATTTTATTTTTACGCCTTATTATTTTGCTTTTTTCTTCGCTTTGCTTTTTCTGAGCTTTTGTTTTTCCTATTTTCACCCCTCCACTTTGTGCTTGTCGCTCAATGCGATTACTAACTGCGGAAAGCAGGGGTGGTGCCAAGACCAGTTAAAAAAAAAAAAAGTCTAATTTAGAGCTTCGCAGCTACGATACAAAGACAAATAAAAATAAACCAGGATCTCAGGCACGTGGTCAGGAATTCTGAATTAGGCTCTTGCACAATGCCTTTGGTAAAAACTTGAAGTGGATCTTGACTTCTTTCTTTCTACCTGCATGGCCACCCCGCCTAGAATCGATTCGGAACTTTAGCCGGGATCCCCATTATAGCAAGTGCCCCTAACCCGAGCAGTCTGTGTGAGATAATCAAAGTCAGCCGTATAATCAGCCCCATTACAGGCATGGCGCTCGGCTACTAATCGTCAAGATAGTAGTAGAAGGGTGCGTAAAGAGGATGGCTAAGTTAAATAATAAGAGTCTGGACAGGATATATGCATGTGATCATCCAGATTGTGAGAAGCGATATACTCGGCTAGAGCACTTGAAACGACATAAGCTCAATCATAACCCGCATACTATCTATCGATGTAAAATTGACGGATGTTCGCAATGGTTTGTCCGAGAAGATCTGCTACGGCGTCATCTGGAGCGACATAAAAGACGCGAAGATTTCCCGGTGTCGTCAGCGAAGGGAGATCCGGTCGAATATTTCGGAGGCAAAGTCAGTGTAGTAGAGTCTGACTCATCTTCATCTTCATCCGGATCATCGTTGGGGTCCGCGGTGTCGTCGAGCTCGTCATCGGCCATATCGGCGTCGCCGACGTCGTTGTCGTCACACGAAACTAATTCGAACGGAAGGGCGGACCCGAAATATGACCGACTGATAAAGCAAGAGCTCCAACATATTAACGGTCAGGCCATTAGTACTAACATGAATAATGGCAGTAGCGCTAATATCAACAACCTAACGACCACCATTAACGAACCAACATGCCACTTAAATCACATTAATAGCGCCAGCAATGTCAGCAACTGCAATCATCAGATGAACAACATTAACCATGCGAACGGTACCCACCTTAATAGCATCCACGGCCTATCAAACCAAACACTGGCTTCAAGTCTATCCAGCGGAGGACAGCCATCTGTCGCCGACACAAAATCGTATTACGCCAATCCGCCGCTGTCTACTAACTATTACAATATGTATTCCACTATTCCCTACAACCTGAACTCGTATCCGTTAATGCCCGCTGAACATGCATTGTCGGCGCCGCCAATACCGCCGCAGGCACCACCGCCAGGGCTGCCGCAACAGCAAATGGCGGGCTGCTGTGGTTCTATGAGCCAGTCGCCAATGGCTGCCCCATACATGGAAGACTTTACGTCATGGTTATTTTCCGACGCCGTTCTGTCGACAGTCGAGTCGTTCACCCCTTTCGAAAGTCCATTGTCTCTACATAGTCTTGTCTCTCCGCCAGGACAGAACGAACAGCTGAGCGACGAGAAGAAGGCAGAGCTATTGAACCTGATACCTTTAAGCTCGGATGTAACACTGTTTTTCGAGCAGTACATCGAGACATTCTGGACGCGGTTTCATCCTCAGTACCCAATTTTGCATCGTCCAAGTTTTAACGCTTCTCACGCAGAGCCGGGGCTTCTTTGGGCAATTATTCTAGTCGGCGCTGCTTCTGCGCATGAACAGAAGGCCCGAGAGATTGCTGATCAGATAGCCGAGCCTTTGCGATGGATACTGTTCGCACACCCAGATTTTACGCCGCCTGCGGAGTTGTGGGTCATCCAATCTTTGCTTCTTTTGGAGATTTTCGAAAAGTCTATGTCCAAACGCAAGTTTCACGAACGAGGACATATCCACCATGGAACGCTATTGCAGCTTATTCGACGAGGTTCAGCATTAAAGGGGGAATACCATCATCAACTCAGTGCATCCGGTGACTTCATGGATCCGTGGCAGAAGTGGATTAGAAGCGAAAGTGCAAAACGAGCAGTTCTTATGGCGTTTTGTTTGGATGTCTTTGATGCAGCTTTGTTTGGGCATTCAATGATTATGTCAGTCCATGAGATCCGTCTTAATTTGCCATGCGACGAAGAGCTGTGGGAAGCGTACCCGAAGGATCGAACGAAAAAAGTGCCAAATGCCGAGCCGTTTCTAATAGCATTAAAAAAGGTGTTGAACAAGGAGCATGTAAATGCGGACTCTTTTGGACGTCGAATCTTGCTATCTGGACTGTTATGTATATCTCTTCAGATGCAACAGGGCGATTTACAGGCCAGTACAGTTGGTTGGCCTGCTGGATTTCGCCGGTGGAAAGAGTATTTGATTCCAGCGTTGGAATGGTGGCGAGAGGACAGCAGCAACAGTGACAAGCAGAATTCCAAGTATCATCGCGACACGCCTGGATGCCTTTGGCCGTTTTATCACGTCGGGCATGTAATTATTTTATTGTCGCCATTGGATATTAATATTTATGCCGGGTGTCCAGCTACGCTAAATCACAAAATTTCCAAGGAAGAGCGCGAGGCAACATGGCTTCGAGTTCGAGAGGCATGTCATTCAAAGGACGGAGCGTATGCAGTTTGGCACGCCATTCAGTTTTTGAAAGAAATGTACACAGAGGCACTGGACCCGGCATCCAATGGAGGATGTTTGGTTTGTTGTTCGGCCGAGAGTGCTGGCAAGACAGGTTGCCATAGCGGTCAGCGAGACGAAAAGGATTCTTGCAATGGCAAGGAAGGACGTCAGGGCAACGTGAAGTACGATGCCGCGAATGATCCTATTTGCAAGCGGCCTCATATGGTGTTTGTGTGTGCACTTTTCCTGTGGGTGTATGTATTTGACCAAGGCAACATTGAATCTACGGTTTTACGAGACATCGAAGAAGAGAGAATGATTATATCCACACCCATGAGTTCGTCAAGATCTGCAAGAACTCCCACGGGATCACCGTCGGCAAAAGATGCAGGGGCCATTCCCACTAACGAGGAGCTGCAGCGCGCGATCTCGGCAGACACTACTATTGAAAAAGTGGAAGAGTTGTTGAACTTTTATGAACACCGCGAAGATGGGCATGACTATTTACGGCGGATGTCGCAGTACACTCCCGACCAATTAGAAACCGCTGTAGGGAAGAGCAACATAGTCGGATTCCTTCGACTTGTGATGGTGAGTCTCAAGTCCCATCAATGGGATTTAGTGATAGAGGGACGCAGATTACTATGCCATTGTATATACAGATCTCTTGGAGGAAATCAGGTGGCATGTCAGTATATGTTTGAACGACGTAAATTAAACTAATAGAAATTAGATTATTATATTATTATTCTTATTATTCTTGTTACTATTGCTATTATTTTTGAACGCATCTGATCTTTACGTTCTAGTTGGTTGCCAGCTTTCCTTTTCCTTCCTTTTATTTAATTGTTTTTTTTTTTTTTTTTTTTTCCTGTTTTCTTCGACCTGGGCCTCCACTGGGCCTCCTCTCCAAATACTTCGTCAAACTTCTCCTCCTAAAGTCCTTCTTGCAACTTTAACTTACCGCCACAACTTGAACTAACATGTCAGGTAAGATCGAATCAACAGTATTCTGGTTGTTCAATTCTAACAAGGAAGCGCAGGATTTGATCGTCACATTACTATCTTTTCACCAGAAGGTCGGTTATATCAAGTAGAGTATGCTTTTAAAGCAATTACTGCTGCTAACATTACATCACTAGGAATTCGTGGTAAAGACTGTGCAGTGGTAATTTCCCAGAAAAAAGTGCCTGATAAACTACTAGATCCATCAACGGTAACTTATATTTATCGAATTTCTCCAAATATTGGTGCTGTACTCACTGGACAAATTGCCGATGCTAGAGCTGCAGTTTCAAGAGCTAGAGGCGAAGCAGCAGAATTTCGGTATAAGCATGGCTACGAAATGCCCTGTGACGCATTAGCCAAACGACTGGCCAATATCAATCAGATTTATACTCAGCGAGCTTACATGAGACCACTGGGTGTTGCAATTACGCTAATTTCTCTAGATGATGAGTTCGGCCCAATGTTATACAAGTGTGATCCTGCAGGTTATTATGTTGGCTACAAGGCAACTGCGACTGGTCCGAAGCAGCAAGAGGCAATGAACCATCTCGAGAAGAAATTGAAAAAGAAGGACTATGCTGACGGTGACTGGAAATCGGTTGTAGAATTAGCAATTACTGCATTGTCAAATGTCCTCGCAGTTGACTTTCGAAAAAATGATATTGAGATTGGCGTTGTGGGCATGGACGGTAACCCCGAATTCCGCAAACTGAGTGTGGAAGAAATCGATGAGAGATTGGTAGCTATTGCTGAGCAAGATTAGATAAGTATCTTTGTAGTAATTAAGCGAATAAACGAATAATTAATTAAATAATTGATCAGTGAATTACAAAAGAAAAGCAAAAAAAAAAACAGAAAACTTGCTTCAGCTATGAAGATAAAAGAAAGAATATAGCACAAGATGTTTAGTCAATAGTATGCTCGAAACCAGCGTGCATACAGTATGATCGTTGGCCATCCCAGTCTTCGATTATTCCCGGTCTTCGCAACTTTATATATAACTTTCCTGCTTGAAGGTTAGATAAATATTTCCAAGACATGGTCGTCACCACGTGGGATGACGTCCAGTCTACCTTGGCATTTGATGCTGGCACAGTCGCCCATGCCCAACCATTTGAAGCCAAATCGCTTGCTGGGCGACATCGCCCAAGGATCTCATACCATTTCAACGAGGAAGTAAGCAGGTTTCACTATGGTCCTCATCATCCTATGAAACCATTCCGATACATGCTGACAGACCATTTGATTCTGTCTTATGGCCTACATGATAAAATGGACTTATACCGTCCCCGAAGAGCGACCGAAGACGAAATTCTTGCCTTCCACGCTGAAGAGTATATAGACTTCTTACAACGCGTGAGCCCCGATAACGTGAAGCAATTTACAGATGTATTCTCCAAGTTCAACATCGGTGCCGACTGTCCTATTTTTGACGGAATGTACGACTACTCGTCAATATATGCCGGGTCGTCGCTGGACGCGTCCCGAAAACTAATAAACGGCCAAAGCGACATTGCTATAAACTGGAGTGGGGGCCTGCATCACGCTAAGAAATTTGAAGCGTCCGGGTTCTGCTATGTCAACGATATTGTGCTGGCTATTCTAAACCTGCTACGATACTACGCTCGAGTACTATACATCGATATCGACGTGCACCATGGCGACGGCGTCCAGGAAGCATTTTACACGACTAATCGGGTCATGACATTATCGCTACACAAATTCAACGGAGAATACTTTCCTGGAACCGGTAACTACGATGAAACTGGTGTCGGCGAGGGCAAACATTTCTCTCTTAATGTCCCTTTACAAGACGGCATAGACGACGAGTCCTATGTCAGATTGTTTAGATCCATTCTTGAACCGGTGCTCAACGTATTCCAACCGGAGGCTATTGTTCTCCAATGTGGAGCCGACTCTTTAGGAGGCGACCGATTGGGCTGCTTTAACCTCAATATATCTGCCCACGGACAGTGCGTAGAATTTACTAAGTCTTTTGGAATCCCCATGATAGTGCTAGGAGGCGGAGGCTACACTCCAAGAAACGTATCGCGACTATGGGCTTATGAGACATCTGTGTGCTTGGACGTGGAACTGGATAATAAACTGCCGCCTACATTGCCATTCATCAAATACTTCGGACCCGATTATGTTTTGCATCCTAATTTATCGGGAAAAATAGACAACAAGAACACTCGCAAGTATCTTGAATCCGTTAAGGTTCATGTGTTAGAGCAACTAAGATATCTAAAAGGTGCTCCGTCCGTGGAGATGCAAGTAATTCCGCCTGACTTGGAAGGCCATGATGACGAAACTGACAGTGCTATGGCTGACTTGGCTCAAGATGCCGGGAAAGATCAACGACAACAAGACTAACTAATATTCCCTTTTTATTTGTATTAGCATAATTAATATATTTATCAGACCTCTTTGATGATTAATATCAGTGATGCCAGCTCTCTATCTGCTATTCACGTCTCTTGAGCATTTTCACAGCCAAATGATTTATTTCTCCAATCCAAGCTGACTGAGTTGTTATTTGTTATCATGCTCAGTAAACTGCGTGCATCCGGAGTTCTCAGAATCTAGAACCGCATGCAACGCATATAATTACCAATGTAGATAATCTATTAAGAATATAATAATAATAATAATAATAATAATTTATCTAGGTCATACAATCACATAGTGCAAAAGACCGGGTTATATATTCATTGGGGTTGTGTAGGAAAGGAGGGGATATGATTCCATTGTTAATCAAGTAGCGCAGTAAAAACCCCATTGGATACTGCTGTGTCCCCGTGCTTCGGGGTTGGTCTGTTATAAAAGGGCCAGCAGAACGGCCTCGCCCCACCGATATGGGCTCTGTTTAATGCTGACAACCCATGGGTTCTGAAGATATGCCGGCTCAGCTACCGGCTGTGCCTCTTTTTCCTGGCTCACCATCAGGAGAAAGAAGCGGGGGGATGTTCGAAAGCGCGAAGCTTTGGAAAACCAGCCATGTTCCAACAAGGAAAAAAGCCCTTGCTTGGGTGGTCTGGGCGGTCTATTAAGAATATAGTATTATTATTATTGTATTATTATAAGTATTAGCTATCTAAAAGTATATCAGTAAAAAAAGAAAACTACACTAGTCTCTATCTCTCCTTAATGCTTGACTCTGTCCTTCTTCTTGGGTACCCGTGCCAGCCAGTACAAGAAGAAAATGGCGGCAATATGGAATGCTGGGTAACAGAGAAAAATTCCCAGATTACGCCATCTTTGATCGAAAGAGATGCCAACAGATGCCAAGTACACATCACTATTACTGATCGAGCAGAATTGACAATCTGAAGTCGCGCTGGGATTTATAATGTTACCTGCTGTCATATTGGCATAGCTGCCAAGGAATTCCAGGCAGGTCATTGAAGAAGTCGGAGGGTCTAAATGGACAAGCTCAACAGCTGAACACGTAACTGGAGATTGCGCAACACCTGTGGCCAACATTCCTGCAACCAAATACGTGAAAGGAGACACCCGGTACATGAATACCCAAAAGCCAGGCATTGCCTCCTTAGTGACAAGAACGCCACAGAATGTTAGCGCCATCGTGAACAACAGAGAAGCCACGTTGGAAGCAGTATCTGCCAGCTCGATACCGGCAATGCACATTTGTCCCATTGTCGAAATGTAAATAAAGAACAACAAAACAAAGAAAAACATCAATCCACCACGGCTATTAACGCTGTCAGTGTAGCCAGCATTGGTATAAAAGCCAATAGGATAGTACCAACAGAAAAACGATAGCACAGCTGCCAAAACCTGCCACGGGAGCTCGGCAGTAATCTGTGCCCCTACAAATGCCTGCCACGAAAAGATTTTCGAGGGACGTTCACGAACTTCATACAAGTTTCTCTGATTCACCCAGAATGGGACCAGCTGTTGGACCGAAGAATTAAAGACCATGAAGAACATAAACACAGAAAACATAAGATTTTGAAGTCCTTGGATCGTGTTATCAGCCTTGAAAAACGAAAATCCATTGAACAGTCCGGAAACGATAGCCAAAAACAACTTCGACCAGATATAGGAGGGTGTCCTCCAGTATTGTTGAAATACACGAGTAGTCACCAGAATGTACTGGTACCATAAAGGCATGGCAAATTCCCGGTTTTTGACCTTGTCCTTGGGTGCGACATTACTATCAGAGGCGTTAAACTCCTTCTTCAGTCGTGCAATTTCATCCTTGACAGCCTGCTTCTCTGGTGAATTATTCCACACTTCCACATAATCCCTGTTAGCCTTGGACCCAGGGGCGGCGCCAATAACATGCAACATCCATTCAGCAGGATTGGCCTCTGGCGCACAAGGCTCAGCACCATTGCGTTCAAAGTATCCTGTTAAAGTCTTCGAATTCTCTCCAATCTCTCCGAAGTAGACTGTACGACCACCTCTGGCCAAGAACAACAATCTATCAAATTCTTGTAACAACATCGCAGACGGCTGATGAATAGTACATAAGATAGCCTGGCCAGCCTTGGACAACTTCTTCATCAACTGACAAATCGACCACGCAGTTTGAGAATCCAAGCCTGACGTAGGCTCATCTAAAAACAATAGCAACTTGGGCTTGGCAGCAAGTTCTACACCAATAGTCAATCTCTTACGCTGTTCTACGTTGAGTCCTTCTCCAGGAACTCCGACAATGGCATCAGCATAGGCTTCCATTTCAAGAATCTTCAGCACATTGTCCACGTACGCAATTTTCTCTGCACGAGGGATTTCACGAGGTTGACGAAGCAAGGCAGAGAACGTCAGTGCTTCGCGAACAGTCGCTGTCTCCAAATGCAAATCCTGTTGTTGTGCATAACCTGTAGACCTTTGAAAAGACATATCTCGAGGAGTACCATTAACAAACATTTCTCCAGTTACGACACCCATAGTGACACGATTGGCAAGCGTATCCAGCAAGGTAGTTTTACCCGCCCCTGAAGCACCCATTAAGGCAGTCAACGTTCCAGGTTTAACCCATCCATCCACGTTGTCCAGAATACGACGATCTTCGCCTTTGATCTTGATGTCATAGCACACGTCTTGCCAATAAAAGATATCATTTGAAGTCTCCACAATACCGTGGAGAGAAGATTCTTCAGAGTCCAATCCGCCATCGTCATCGCCTTTAAGCATCGAACCTGGCGGTGTAGCAGATAGAGTTCCAGACTCCACATCAGCATTACCTGCAGCATTACCGACTCTTCGTTCCTTGCGAAGCCGTCTCAGAACCGATCGAGGGAAAACGAGCACCTCACCCTTGGAGCGAAGACCAGGATTAAGCCAGACACCCAGCAGGTAAGTTCCCAAAAAGAAAAACACAAATCCCATCACAATACCCCAGTTTCTCCACATGTGGCTAAAAGAATAGTTAAACGACAGCTCTAAATAGAGATCCCCTTCAATGTAATTTTGACCTGCAATGGCACCGGTGCCTTGACAGATAAAGCTCTGGGAAGGCAGCGAAGAAATATTATACCCAGGACCTTCAGGAATGTAGTTTGAACAGGTAAAGTTGCGGTTGTGGAACTCGTTCGCCATCAGACTCTCAAATGAATAGCCCACAGGATTCAGATAGTTGATCCACCGAGCCCAGCCATGCATGTACTTGGTAGGAATAACAAATCCTGTGTAGATAACCAAGGCCAATAACAGCACCGTAGCTGGAACCATGGCTTCTTGCAGAGATCTGGTCAGCGTACCTATAGTGCGGAACAAATGGGACATGGAAAGGGTAGCGGTAAAAGAAAATAGCAGATAAGCGAAGAAATTCCCCGGGGTACGCCTCAAGTTGGACATGAAGTAGAGAACCAAGTTAAAGGCTAACGACACAAGAACTTTGGAAGGAAATTCCGTAACAATAGAGGCCATTGCTTCAGCTGCAGGATGATATAAAGAGTACTGGCGGTGCTTGTCAACAACAGGACGAGCTTCATACAATGAGAAAATTTCCAACATAGAAGAGAACGCGTTGAACAAAATAGCAAAGAACAGTAAAGCAGAGCGGCGATAGAATGATTCAGTGTCTGACGGCAAGTTATAAAACATTGACGACAGAATCAAAGCCATTGACGAGTTACCAAAGATTGTTGTAAACTGCATAGAGAAATCACCTCTCATCCTCTGATATCCACGGGTTACAAGATACTTGACCTGAGCGGGAAAACTAACCATAAATGGGGAGCGATGGGAAACACGCTTCATCTGTTGAGAATTGTAAGAGTCTTTAAACTTGGCAAAATCCTCGCCATGTGCGGGATGGTCCGCCATATATTTGTCCAAATCCATTTGAAGCTTGGCATAATACTTAGATTCCCGCCATCTCTTTTCGAATTCCTCAGGCGTACGAGGCACCTTGTCTTCAAAGCCCTTTCTGGCGATACGTTCTGAAGGAGACGTCAAGGAGGTCAAAAAATCTGGAGTAGGCTGTCGCGGCTTGTACTCATAACCCATGTCTAAAAAGAACGTTTTCGCGTCTTCTACAGTACCAAAGAAGATTTGATGACCCTCGTACATAAGAACAACCTTGTCAAATAATTCATACATCTCCTCAGAAGATTGATAAACAGCAACAAATGAGGTGTTATTAAAGACACGCGCCGAGCATTTCAGCGTACGGACAAATTCAAGAGCGGTAGCTGAGTCCAACCCACGAGTTGAGTTATCCCAGCACTGCAACGGCGCACCACTTAGTGCCAACTCAGCAATAGAGACACGCTTTCTCTCTCCTCCGGAAACTCCACGAACGAGGTCTGATCCTACTTTCGTATTCACTGTATGGCTCAACCCAAAAGTGGCCATAATCACGTCTCGCATGTGCAACGCATACTCCTCACGTGACACGCCAGCAAACCGGTTAGCAGGTGTTCTCATTTTGGCAGCAAGTAGAAGTGTCTGTCCGACGGTCAAATGAGGAAAATGAGTCTCTGATTCTGCCGAATAAACTGCATCTCCTCGGAAATGCTTGACAACGTCCTTTGGCGTAAGACCCTGGTAGTTCAGTTCCGTATCCTCGTTGATGTGAAATCCATACGTATTCTGAGCAATACTCTTAAGAAACGTGGAACAACCAGCACCGGGACGACCCAGCACAACCACGAGTTCACCGGGCTGAACAACTCCATCCATAGAATGCAAAATGTCCACCCGCTTTCTATTTCGAAACCCAGTGGCTGCGTTTTTGGCAAAGGCAGCTCCCTTGAGAAAAGCATTGTAAACCGTAGTCTGGTAGTCCGCGTCTGTACCAAATCCATAAACACTCAAATTTTTATATGCCACTCCCATTTCTCTAGGCTTGAATTTATCAGTATCGCTTTGAAATACTCGGTACATGTTCTTTGCCCATTCCACGCTGCTGAATTCCGGGGAGTTGGGATCCAGTTCTGAGTCTAAAGCCTCAATAGGATTTCTAGGCTCCGTTGTATCTCTATTATTCGCTACTCGAGTGCGAAAATTGGTCAATGTTCGGCTCAATGACAGGCCATGAGAGTCCTGTTTCTCTAATTTGTCTGCATTGTCCTCAAAAATTTGTGACTGTCGAGAAAGCGTTCGCGCTAGCTCTCGAATGCTTCTATTGGCTTCATCATTCATAAGCTCCGACGAATTCTCAGACGAATTCTCCGACGCACAATCGTCGTCAGGATGGTAGTGTACAGGTGACGAGTTCAGCCCGCTATCATCATCACTCTCCATTCTAGTAGTTTGGTCTGACATCTCTGGTTAGTTTTTGATTTTAACTTATTTATTTATTTGTCTGTTTTTGTTTTTTTTTTTTGTTTTGGTTTTTTTTTTCTTAGATTTGTTTGATCACCCCATTCTGCTCGCCGAGGGACTTCCACACTTACCTATATGTTCAGACCCAGCTGCCACAATTGAAATATGCACTCAATTGAATCAAATTTTTAATGTAAGGCAAATAAAATAAAACGAATTTATCGCTTTTATGAAATATCTGTTGAATCTCTCTATACCCGGTGGCGTATCTTCTCTTGTTGATTTTATATTTATATTTGATGATCTTCGGAACGTACATTGTCACAGTTCCTTCCGTTCCGTTGCCCTTCGCGGCTGAACTTCTCCTAAAGAAAAAGAACTGTTAACCTTAATTTTTTTCACGCGCCAGCTGCTGAGCTAAATGAGGCTAATTTCCAGGGTTATCTCCGTCGTCCACGCGCGGAGTTAGAAGCGATAAATGATATCCGATCCGACGGTGGCGATAGTCCCTGGATAACAAAAAACATCCGGGCTTGCACAGCCGGTCAGAACATTCCATGTGCTATTAGCGCTTCCATTGAACGACTTGTTTTGTCCCATGCCAGTCCTTGTATTTTTCTTGCCATTCCTTTTCCTTTTTTTAAAAAAAAATTGCTGCTATGAATTCTAATTAAAGGAAAAAAAAAAAAAAAAAAGTCGATTCCTCATCTGGTCATTTAATTAACTAAATACATACTACTCTTCCACTCGCCAAGGTGAGGCTACATGCACAATCTTAGTTGTTTTTGTCCCGTTCGCTAACTTAGACAGGTCTGCTGCAGGGCAAGCGAAAAAGAAGAGTGAACGCAGAGAAACCAAACTCTAAGTCGCGCGGCGGCCCTACTCTGTCAATGTCGTCATTCCCCCCCCCCCCCCTTTTCCTTCCGGGAGCCCCTCGTATACTAAGCCTTGCACAGTGTCGAGCTAAAATTTCATTGCATGCATAGACGTCTGCTGTGTCTCGACCTGAGACTAAACACATTCTACATGAATCTTTTACCCTATAAACGAAAAGATCATTTAACATCATCACCATGCCGTCAATATTTGACTTGGTCATTATCGTTGCTCCAATATTGACTATGTTGTTATTGATAGACTACCGCATGAATAAATCTTGTACCCCGAATGTGCCAATTGCTGCGCTAGATCAAACTATCAACGAAGCAGACGACAGTGATAATGAGATTGCGAATCCTAATTCGAATGCTACCGTAGACGCACCTAAAGCTTTCTCCTCGTCTACGGATTCCATTTATCTCATTGTCGGAGATGCCGGCTTTCTTGGAGCTTGGATTGCCCGGTATCTGATCCTCCGAGGTAATTCTTACGTACTGTTGGCTAGTCCTGTCAATCCGCCTTTAGATGTTATCCGACATGGTGCGTCACATTGTCGAGTCGATTTGGCGTCAAACCAGCTGGCCGACGAGTTGTCTCAAATTGTCGACAAGTCGTTTAAATCTGCGCCGCCGTCTGTAAAGTCCCTTGTGGTGTTCAATTGCTCCTACATGTGGTGGATGTCTGAGTCTTTCAAGCTAAGAGTCGCTCGCGCTGTTGTCGACGTATGCGCTAACCGCGAGGCTTATTTGATTCACATTGATGGGATAAAGTCTCACTCGGTCTCTTGGTGGAGATTCTGGGATTATAGAGATTGGGTCCAAGTAACTGAGGATACCTCTAATAGCAGCGGCAGCGCTAATAGCGATAGCAGTAACAGGAGCAGTACTAGGTCTGCTGCTGCTGCTGCTGCTACAAATTTCTCGTCCTCTGCGTCGTGCGAGGTGATATTCCAATGGCCAAAATCTGCTTGCATATACATCGACGGATTTTTGAGCGGTCACCTCAACGATTCCTTCTTATCTCCGGCGCTTCATTACCAAGGGGGCCTGCTGCATTCATGGAATGTTCCCATATCCCTGTTTCATGTCGAAGATGCCGTTCGTGCTGCTCTTCTTGCAGAATATGCATTGATGGATCCGCTTACTAGTAGCAATGCTGTTCATCAACGGTACGTGGTATCTAGTAATGAGATCACTACGCTTGGGCATGTCTATGCGTATTTGAGTTCCAAGACCGAATTTCGTGCAATCCAAGTGCAACCGGTCCTCGCATATCTTGTCAGTGCTGCTGTGACCGAATATCATCGGCTTAGACTTAAACTTGGATGGCCATTGAACATTTCGAGAAAGCAAGCTGCGCTTCTTTGTGGAAGTGCGAGAACTCTGACAATTGAAAGGTTCAACTTGCTTCAAATCGGCAGGATCCCCAATCCCGTCAATAGTGTCAAGGCTGAAAACGACCTCCATTTCGTCCCTCGATTTACTATTAAGGATATTGTTCAGACTACAATTAATGAGCACGAAATTATGCTCCGTCGGTCATCAGATCGTATTTAATAGCGAATCTACTATTGCCTAGCCCGGACTCGTTATAGATAATTCTTGCATTTTTTAGGATCACCCTGATAATTTGTTTAGAAAAGACGGCCTATTACGGGATGCTTCCGGAAACTGTAGACGTACTTCGAGTCAATACAGACAGGACGGTCCAAATAAAATGTATGTGGTAGGAAAGGTTCCGGAAGCTGTTCGTTGGGACAAACTCTTTGACTCCGAAAATGAGAATCCGAGGTGTCCTTTGGTTCTTTCTGATCATAGGACGAGTATATAAACACATAAATTAGATTAATCTTTGTAATTATGTAAGGAATCGATGCTATTCCATATATATATTTTTTTTTACTTGTTTTGCTTTGTTTCCGCCGCCTAGAAAAGAACAATCTAATAATGCGAAGAGTAATGACTGTAATACTGAGCAAGGCAAGGTTTTCTTGCGGCCCTAACGAATCCGCAATCGAAGGAGTCGTCAATCAGTCAGAACATAATTACACCCTGAAACAATAATTGTTAGAAGGATTTTTTTTGTTTTGGCTCAATAGAAAATCCCTGAGAAAAGCAGAAATAAATTTCCTGCTGATTTAAGGAATGATTACCTAAAAAAGATGGTATCGAGGCCCTTCCCGGAATTAAGGATAAATAGCATCTTTAGTGGCAACTGCTTGCCTCAGATGGACTTTATGCGAGGATGCATTGATTTGGAAGCCGATTCTTTTTAAAATCCTGGTTACTGCCTCCATTTACAGAAGGGAATGTGTGTGAAACCTGACATGTGCACAGGGCCTGTTTCGTGCTACTTTCGCGGAGAAGACACAATATATGGGTTAGACTATTGTGCCTGGAAAGCCGGAGAGGGCGTATTGCCTCAGCGTGCTCTATTGTAAGCGGAAAGCCATAAGTTCGTGCCGCGGCTATCTAGTGGACTGGCCTTAATACGATCGTTTCCTGATATTGCCGGCGCAGGAAAACCGAGATCCTTGTGAAGCTTATGGCAGAGTTTTTAAGAATGGTCCAGGCGGGCGCTGTAGGCTTTCGATGAATTAGTCGACCAATTGAAAGAGATTATAGCACACTGCAATGTTCGACCAAATGTAGACTCACACATTCTTGGAAATCATTAAACCAATTTCGTTTTTGGTTCTTTAAATTTTGCGGAATAAATTTGAACATTCATTTTAAGGAAGGCTGAAACAGATGGGACTGTCATTTGAAGATTTTTAAGCCTCGGACGGAGAGACAACACTTTTTGACGAGCGATGGCTTTCTTGTTGACTCCCAGGCGGCGTTGTTCGGAGATTATAGCGAGAACCTTAAAATGTATTTCTGGGTTTATGCGCAGGCTTTAAAGGAGATAACTTCTGCATTTTATCCCAGATAGGTGTGCGTCGCGGCATTTAAAGGGTGGTATGACTGATTTTTCTTGGATTCAGCGGGAAAAGAACCGCGGAGAGATTTATAATAGAGGGAGAAAAAAAGTTGTCGTGCGAATACACACGTCAGCTGTTACGGGTCTGATGATGATTACACATGTATTTGAAAATGGGGGTGGATTGGTAGGGAAGTTCTACAATGAAAGTCACGTGACAACTGCGAGTTTCAGGAAAACAACTTGTACTGACGTACGTCGTGTGCAGTCGCTTAGTGCGATTCTTGCAGGCTAGCACGAGGCTTTTGGAGCTAGCTGGAGTTTTGATTTTTCGGATCTGCTAAGTTTGCCACTAGGAGTGTGCTATGGTCCTAGCTCACATCTAGAAGAGAGCGCCGCACATCACCA
This sequence comes from Crinitomyces ghanaensis, assembly GCA_030581755.1. Taxonomy (NCBI): domain Eukaryota; kingdom Fungi; phylum Ascomycota; class Dipodascomycetes; order Dipodascales; family Trichomonascaceae; genus Crinitomyces; species Crinitomyces ghanaensis. Next base: position 68,260 of record JAKTVX010000060.1, read on the forward strand.
ATAGTAATTAGCTTGAACTTGATCAAAAAAAAAAAAAAAAAAAAAAAAGGCGACTCAAAGAAGACCTCGCCATTGCGACTGAATTCTGCATACGAATAACATGGGGCTTACTCTTTTAGTGATTGCGCACCCATATATGGGACAAACAAAGACAAAACGTTATACCCTTTTTCGCTGGTGCAGCGGCACAGGAGGCACGTGACCTCGATTACTTTAGCTAGCGCCACTTTCGCGACATTTCCTTAGCGATAGTTGTCGTAATACGCGTTTCACGGTCAAGACGGCAGACAGACAACAAAATCTGGAACTACAACCATGTTTGCAACCACGAGAGGTTTGGACCCTCATCATCTATGGCAGGTGAGGCCCGAACTACAAGGCTGGCGTGTAGAGAAGACTACTGTCGTGACTGAGCCGTTACTTATTGGGGAACCTCATGGCTACAAATGCCCGCTTGAAAATTGCTCTTTTACATCCCCACAGAAGGTATTGATGGAGAATCATTGGAATACTTTGCATAAACCAGGTTTCGGTCCACTGCGCAGCAAAAAGTTTTACATTTGTGTACCTGAGAGGAAACATATTGTAAGTGCCATAACGAGAATCGAGACCGAGCAGCGGCAAAGTCGTACTACTCATGGTCCAATTTTACAGGTGAAATATCTCAGAGATTATGCAAAAGATAGAAAACCCAAAGTGCTGAACTTAATTGCTGAATATTCCACAATGTCTCCCGCTGATGCACTTGAAGATCTTAAAATGCGGTTCACCCGGGAATTGGGAGATGATTGTGTATCTTTGGCATACAGAGAAATTTCTCGATGGTTTCTCCCAGTGCCGCTGGCTCTTATGTTGCCCTCTGTCTTGCGTGGCGAAGCCTCAGTCCGTTTGTACCGATATTGGGTAATCCGCCTTCTCGAGCATGGTCTGGAATGGAATTCATTTAATTATTGGGATGCTGGACTAACTCATTTTCTCGATGCGGGATTCGCCTGGTCGTATTTGTACGGATTGGTAGATGAAATCCCTGTTATTGGTGAAGATTCGTTCCTTACCGAAAGATATCGTGGTTTGATGTCACGTCATGGAGGGGTTAAGCAGACTATGAGCTACATACCTGTTTTGCTTCATCAACCTGTTGCGCCCATGTTAGGCATTCCTGGATGGTACATGAGACAGTATAAGTTGGATCTCAGATCTTTGGCGACGGCTCAGGTGGGCCCAGAGGCCCGAAGGAAAAGGATGGAAGATAAGCATACCAAGGATTGGACAGCTACGGATTTGGCTTACTGTCATAGATCTTGGGCACGGGTGGATGTTGAAGCTTTTGAATGTTTGAGAATTGCAATGCGAGCGTGCGCAGAAATGCATGAGAGTCAATTCAACGCTGGAATCCGGCAGGCAGTCGCGATGGCTCAGTCTGCAGGCGATTTCAACTTACCAGAGTTTAAGCTTCCTACTGATTATTTGAGAAAGTCCTGGCCGGTTCGTAGACCTCGCGCTCCGTTCGCAGACCGGCCCCTCACGGCTTGTCCGACCGGCGCCCCTGATGTCACCGAAAACAATCACTATTGTTCTCTTTCAAATATCGATTTGGAGAATCTTCACGTAGGAATTGGCACGCATCGGGAACCGAGATACTCGTACGCAAGTGCTTGTACACGGGTCGATTATTGTGAAGTTTTAGAAATTGGGCCGCATAACTTTCTTGTAAGAAAGCTTCCCATTCCGAACTATCAGTCTGCTCAGGTTGTCGTGGACTTTAGAGACCCGCTGTTGGAGTATCACAGGAAATTGTCTTCTCCCTCTGCGGATGACTCGCCGGTTGGCGGAAACTCGCAAAGCCGGGCGGATGATACTTCTTTGACGTATTATGATGCTGTGAGTCACTTCTCTAATACAGACGATGGACAGGGATCTGCTTATACTCCTCGCTGTGAAGCTGCAAGAGTAGTTGACACGGCTGCGGCCTGTGATGCAGACGAAAAGGACAGTACGTCCGGAATTGAAAGGAGGAGTGGGATTGAAAATGCTTCTGTAAATGCTATAATGGTTAATACGCAGAATGAAAATTCCAACACGGTTCGGCGTAGTAATATGATTGGCAATGATGAAAGCGGTTCCGCGAATGTTAGTATGCTTGGTACTGGAAACCCTAGCGATGAAAGTCGGGACAGTAGCGCGGATGTTAATATGATGCAAGTTGAACGAACCAGTACCCCGGCTGTCGTGACCAGTTCGGGTGACAACTTGCAACATTTAAGGCGATCTCCCACCCCTGAGTGCCTGAGAAATCTTTGCTGGTCTCCTAGTGATCCTGATATTAGTGATAATCATCTTGAGCAATGGAAAGAATATGGCCGATTGAAGGACTATGACCATCTCCGGGATAAGAGTTTTCGAGATGACCTGAGATCTAGGGTAGAGGCAATGGCGACCGAAATATTCTTTGCGTTTTGTGGAATGTTGAATGGCGTATTGCAAGAAGAGTCGGTATTTAGTCACGTTTTGAAGCTGATACAAGACTGTCCTCGTTTCGATTACTATGAATTCAGAGTTGATAATCAGTTGCCTTCATTTGGGTACTATGGGGGTCTTCTGGGCCAGATTATTGTAGATACCTTATACAATGCTTTAAAAATGCAACTGAGGCTCCTATTAGCCGACGCACACCTGCGGAACAGACGTCCCTGGCTGAAAAACTTTGACAACTCACATCAGCTGGTGTGCCTTTTTTTGGCACCAGAGGCAAGCGTGCGTCTTATCGGGCAGGATCGAAAAGTTTGCTATGCAAGCGCGTTTCGGGTTTGGAATGATGGCTTTAGTCATCTGTATGGATTTATCGTCACTGATCGACTTCAGTACTCTCTTTCGCGAGAAACTTGAAGCAGTGCTGAATGTTCTAATTAATATAATAATAGATATGGTATTTTAATGTTTATCTTTGTTCCAGTGTGCATATGAAGCTGACATGTTAAGTGAACCGCCTAAATGTCTATCTAGCTGGCGCATCGTATGTCTTTTCAATAATGATATTATCAATTGGACTGGCAATTGTAATCTCGTACTCCCAGTACAAGACCAAATTAATGTCTATTTTTAATTTAGATTCAACGAGCTCGTATATGTACGTGCCTAATCGAGAATATTTAGGATGCTTGCTCGTTCCATTAGATAAATTTAGAATGCAATATGAATAGATCCTTTTTTATCACTAGCTATTCTCAAGCTGTTAATCCCCCATCTTCTTCCAGTGCTTGCAATAAAATCTAATTTAGCCTTTATCATATGAGCGCATTCGGCTGACGTGAGAATATCACTTCCCGCGATTTCTGCTAGTCTTTTTTCTGACATAGGAATGGGAGCTAAGCCCATTCCTTTAGCTCACACCCAGCTGATTTAAGAGCAACCTATTTGTCTATTCCTGAACTGGCTTCCTGATTAACTATCACCTCTCTGCCTCAGTGCTGGGCCAGCTACAGGCGACGTCAGAACTTCTGGATGCCCAATGGCTTACCAAGCTTTACTTTAGTGCACGCGAAACATAGGGTTTGCCCTGGTACAACGACCCTGTCTGGATCTCGGGCATGCCGAAAAACTACATGTCGTTGCCGTTTATTGGATCTTCTCGTTAGTCATGGATATTCCAGGTCTATCTTACCCAAAGAAATCTGCTCTCTGACTTTCTACGGGCGGGGAACTTTTTTGTTGCATCGTGTGTGGACTCATGTTTTCAATTTATGGCTGGCACATTGTCACGGCTGATTTAATAATTACTCCCATATAGAGCTACAACCTGAGCTGGCAACCCAGTTATCTTCAAGTCAGGTTCAAAGATCAGTTTTTAACAATCCCGCGGTTCCAGATATTCAATCGGCTAATCTCATTTCCAACTGTCCGCTAAAATTGAACATGCTGCTTTTTGTGGAGACCGCCTTCCTTTTGCACCTATACATGTTCATTAGTCTTTGAATCTCATCCTATAGTCAGAAGGTCACTTCAGTATATTGTCCCCTGTCTCTCTCAACATTTTTGTCTTGATTGTACTGTACTGGCTATCGGTAGCAGCGATGAGGAGTAAGGGGAGGGAGTGAACATTAGTCATGTGGGCCAGGGCCCTTACGTTCACAATGTTACGATCATATATTCTATCCAAACAACACAGAGTATACTTACATAAAAGACGTAGAAATTTTGGGATTTTGACTTATCTTTTAGCAGAAAAAATTTCTGACGTCCGCTCGTCCCTTTTTCAAAACTTAGAGATAATCCAGAGCGCTGAATAGCTTGATCAGCCTCGTGATTACGTTTGATTAACATCGAGAGGTACAGCTAAATAAGGAAGGCGGCTTTCAACTATTT
>JAKTVX010000061.1:0-71419 GCA_030581755.1 Crinitomyces ghanaensis
AAAAAAAAAAGGTTTCTAAGTAGCGCACAAAAGCCTAGAAATGTATATTCCTAGTTGCATCGTATGATGTGTAGAGTAGAGTCGCAATACTGCAATTGCACTATGAGCACCGCTCAAGGTGTAACGCACGCTCGCGTGCTCTGTCAACTAAGCAGGTACACCTGTCGAGCCTGAGGAAGGGTTCCTATCCAATTGATAAAACTGCCGAACAGCATGTGATAGTCCTCAATTGGTCGCAACAAATTACGGTCGTTCAATGAAATAATAAACCTGCACAGCAGTCCTACCTTGTTCTCGTTAACCTCCGGTGCGTTGAGATTGAACATTACAAACTCATACACTAGAAACCGAATTTCTTCGTCATCCTGTTCCATTTGACACGCCCGTATTACCTGGCTGTTTACGAATTCAACGACGGCATTGGTGGCCTGCAGTCTGGTCACGCGCCTAAGAATTGCATGGCGGCCGCGTCTGTTGTGACAAGTAGCATCAAGCAGTAGGCACAAAAACTTTTGTGCTTGCTTCGTAAATGGCTCCAAGGTGCAGCTTTCAAGGAATTCGCTCAATTTTTCTGCATCTATGGCAAGAGCAGTCGCGGCCTTAGCACCGGCAGGTGTATCTTGCAGCTGCTTCAACGCGCTTCTCACAAGACTGGGGGTAACTACTTCGTGTGCAAGAGAGGACGTGGCCGTGGTCTCGGCAATATTGTTAGTTAGTATTTCCTGGATCCTTCGACACGCATCAGGCGAATCCAAACTGTTTAACGCGTGATCAATCACAGTTGGCGATATCCACTGGCTGGCCAGCCACTGGCGGATCTCCTGATAGTTGATGCTGCTCACCTTAAAATCGCCAGCGTCGCAAGAACCATTCCCATCATCGATCCCCACGTTCATTCTGTCCAATTTATCCGTCTGTCGCGCCAAAATTAGCCCCACTACTTTGTGAAGGACTGCGTCATATTGTCGTTGCTCCTGTCGAAACCCGTCTGGGACGTCCTCGCTGTCATCATCCCATCCGTCTAGCCGATTCAATTCGTGTATGAAATGAATTAGAAAAGGGTTCACCTTCAGCTGATCAAACAGCCGATACAGTAGATATTCGTACGCGACTGCATTAGCTTGATCCTTTTCCATGGTCCTTATAAAATAAATAGTTGATGCTAAGTCAAACAAGTCTATCTTGTCATTGCTGTCTATCTGTTGACAAATAAATAAATATCCTTCGTGTAGCGTTCCATTCCTACAAATTTCAACCGCACGTTGAATAATCTCTAGATCCATCGCACAGTACTACTACTAGTACCACACCTGTGTTCATCAACTCAGTTAGTCAGTCAGTCAGTCGAATTGATAAGAAGAAGGATGGTCGAAAGTAATGATTGATACACGTTACAACCTCGCTGCAGGCTGACTAAATATGCTATCTATCCTGCTTCGTGGTCGTATGTGTTTAACGGTTAATTATTCTGTGCTGCATGGGTCAGGGCACAAAATCTACACATAGGAATTACGGCGACACGACTAAATCCTACAAGAATCCGTGCTGTACGGAAGAAACGGCGAAACTAATCTACTAAAGAAAATGCACAAACATCCGTGAAAGACTTCAAACTACCCTATAATATCTTATATGCCGTCCCATATTCACAGCGCCACCTAGTACACACAGTTTTTTTTGCAGTCATTCGATTTACCATCATATCATTATTTTATTTAACTTGAAGGCGAAGGATTAGATCTTCTCTTTCCGTTGGTCAAGGTGACATTAACGAATCGGCGAGTGTACAAAATTCTCTTCTTGGCTCTGCCCTTGGGCTCCTTTTGCTTCTCTTGCTTCTCGACTTTAGGAGTCATAGCCTTGACTCTTCCGGCACGTGCCAACGATCCGTGAACTTTTCCCTGGTTAGTTACATCCTCTTGTCGTCTACTGCGTCGTCATGATTGCTCCTCAAATCAACCGTAGCTACTTACCATCTTGTAGTGTTGTTGATGCTGTCGTTAATCCGACCTTGGGGTGGCGGCGGCGCAATAGTTAATCCTCCATCTAATTCCCAGTCACCCAATTAGGCAATCTCCGTGACTGTTGCGGAGAGAAAAGGGGCCAGGGGATGCAAACTTTGCAAAACCGAAAGAAATAACCTTAACTGGCCTCCGCACTTCAGTCACCCAGTGTCCAGGGTAGGGGTAGTACCCAAAATCTCGGGCACAAATTCTTGGATGTCATAGATTCAACGGCGTTAACGATGGGTAGCTGCTACTGTCTATTAAAGATTTACGCCATAATTTTCATGCTATCCAATTAAATACATTCAATCTCTATATTTCTTAAATAAAACTTAAATAAAATAATAATAATAATAATAATAATAATAATAATAGAATAAATACCATCACATTCCCAACGCAGACTTTGTTCGACCACGTTCATCCTCAATGTCAGCAGCCGCTGCCGCTGCCACAGCGGCAGCTCCTCTAACTGAAACTTTAGATCGCGATCGGTCTCTTCGTCTGGTTGTAGAATCTCCTCGAATATAATAAGGACCAGGCGATGTCGAATGATAGTGATGACCATGTCCGTGTCCGTGACCACCATGATGAACATTGTTCTTGTGTACCTTCGCCATATTCGGTGACGTAGGTGACGATGCTGCCGATAAATTGTTAGTATTAGTATGGTTATTGTTCATCAAGGCTAGATCATCTACACTTCTCGAGAATCCTCCCATTAGTGAACTTCCAGCTCCTTCTCCTCCGGCTCCTCCTCCCAACAAACCTCCATAACTCTCGCTACGCCTATGTCCCGCCATCAATTCGCTAGGCGAAACAGTCCCCCATGGCGCAGATTGGCTCTCAGACATCCTTCGACCTGCCGTAACAACGTCTGCCGCACTCATGTTCATAGAGCCTTGGCCGGCGCGTGCATTAGATCCTGAACTATTCGTTACTGCTACTCCAGGTACACCTGCCTCGGCTCCAGTCGCGGGGACGTAGTCACCGGCTATCGCCGCCGCAGCCAACGAGGCAGCAGACTTGTATGGACCTAACGACAACATTTCCATACCGTAGTCTTGGTCATATTCATAGGGATACAGGTTGGGATTGGGCTCCTGGCTTGGAGGAAACATGCCAGTACCTGCACCGGCTGCGTTGCTGCTACCAAACGGTGTAGTGTCACTACTACTCATTACCGGAGGGGTACGATATTCACTTCCAGGCGAATATTCTGACATCGGCCCGCCTGGAGAGAAAAGTGTCTGTTCAGTTTTCCACGGTTCCATAGGATCAAATGGCGTGAATCCATCGTATCGGTTGTCGTAAAAAAATCCTTGCTGTACGGTGGCATTTGGCGCGTTAGTGTTGATAGTACTAGTATTAAGAGTGTTAGCAGTAATGGTGGTTGCGGTAGTCGTCGTCGCAGTTGGGTCAGCGGCAATGGCTCCGGCGCTAATGCTCGGAGAGACTGTTTCCTCAAGTTTGATGTTTAGATGGTCTTCACCTTCAGGAGAGATGCTGAATACTGGGGAATATCCATCCGGTGAATAGATGTCAGTCGCACTATTACTCATTTGGCCGAGACTTGTATTTGCATTCGCTGCAGCTTCTTGATATCTATCTTCTCTATTATACTCTTCTGCAACGCCCTCGTCTAGATCCTCTTGCTCGTCATCCTCATCATCGAAATCTCCCTCGTCCACCAAACTTTGTCGCTTTCTTCCTCGGAAATATTCCTCACTACCGTCTATACTGAATCCAGATTGGGCTGCAGTGTCTTCAGCCACAGTTGATACGTCTGTATGCGTTGCTGTTCCTCTGCCAGTTGCTCTTCGACGGGTGCTAGGCTGTCGTCCTGGGCCTGCAGAAACTGACCGTCCGCCAGCCACATTGATTTCTTCAGTCCTCCGGCCGTAAGTTTGCTGACTCTGTTGCCTCCGAACACCGGGGTTATTGTTGTTGGCAGGACTGTTGGAAGTAGTAGAATGTATCGTCGAGCCTTCGCGAGAGCTTTCATGGCCGACAACTACGCCGCTGGTGTTGTCTACGTCGTCGTCATCGTTCACTCTTCCGCTAATATCGTTCATCTTTAGCAGCTCAATCAAGTTGTTGATAGAATAGTCATCGTTCTTCGGTATAAAACTAGAGACGTCTTCATTTCTAGCCAACTTGCCAATTAACTTTTCCAATCCTTCTTGCAGTATTTCAACTCGAACTTCAAGCAATTCAACGTAACTTGCGCTATACGTCTTTTCCTGCATTCTACGCTTCTCCGAATAAGTGCAAATCTTGTTATCCTGCGAGCATCTTAAACATGGCTTCCTTCCATCGCATTTAGTCTTCTTCATCCGACAACTATCGCACGCTTTACCAACGCGCTTTTTCCTGATCTCGTCACTATCCGTGATCATGGTGATACTTGCGTCCTTTCTTTGGGTACTGTTATATTCGGTTAGTCTTGTCCTGCTATCGTTCGTCTTCTTCCTTTTTTTTTTTGGTTTTTGCTCTGCCGCCTTTTTTTTTTCTGGGGATCTATTCTATTGCATCTGAAATCTGTATTTATTTATTGATCAAGTAGTAAGCCTAAGAAAAAAACCTCTTCGGCCATCTACAATTGGCTTAGCTTCCGGACCAGTTATCCTCCTTTTCCAATGGAAAAAGTAATATGATACCCTTAACTCGGATCCGGAAAAAGAAAAATGTCCATATGCCGTGCGGCGTTCCAAGCTAATCTGTCGGCGTCTGGGAATTTTACAAGGTTTTAAGTACCAGGAAGAAAAAAAACGTGCTAGTTCTTATGTAAAAAGAGCTTAGTGGTACCCTAACGGCCCAGCTGTTACTTAAAAGCAATGTATAATATGTAAGGCCGCGCAAGACGTCATAATTCAAAAGAAATCAAATAAATTAAACAAATAAATGCAATGCATATAACAGGTGGGGACTCGACCACATTGTTCCATCAAATTACGCCGGTTTTCCGGTATGCACGGTAATGTCCGTATACTTACGTACACTTACGCGCAGAGTGCGGTCCCAAAGTAATTTCTCCGTCGCATTTTAATTAATTCCGTCTCTAATTCTGATTTGATAATCACCAACTTAATCGAATAACATTAACCCTATCTGTAATCATTCACCTTTACTTTTGTTGTTTCTTGATCTATGACTAACTAGTAACGTAATGCTTTACCAATCAATTATCTAATTATTGGTCGCCGGACATAATTTTGTATGTTGAATAAACTCAAGGTTGAAATTCAGTGGGTTGGGGTAATTCAAGGATCCTCAAGGAACTTTGAGGGGCGATGACGCACAAAGTAAGTGTTGTACATGAAGGTAAGGGCATGGCCTAAAATGGAACTGTTGTCGCGATCAGGGACGCGGAACGCGTCTGGTTACTGGGAACTCCTGTTTATCGCCTGACACAGGAATCAGCGTAAATGGGGGGGCGTCATCTCCGACCAGGCACGCAAGAATTGGCACATTTACACCGCAAATTCGCCATATGGGAGAAGCCTCTCCCGTTCCTGAACCTCAGCCACGCTACATTGATTTTGGAACGACAAGCGAAGCTCTTTCTCTCTTTGGAAATTGTACAGTAATGTGCACGATAGCAACTTGGATGAAGTAATTTCGAACAATAGATATATTTGTAGGTTCTGTGGGAACAGCTTTGAAGGAAGATACGAAAGGCTTAATAATCATCTCAATTCCTATCGTTGTACAAATATTAGACCCAGAGTAGTGACGCCTAAAAAATCACTGACGTTTCAAGACCTAAAAACGGAGCAAGTGCCGTCGCCATTGAAACCTGCCGACGAGGAAAAGGAAATTATAAAAAAAGCATCGGCAGACGTCATTTTTGAGACCGGGTCGCCGTTTTCGTTTTGTTGAGAGCAATGCTGTTAGAAGATTGATGACTTCGCTCCATCCTTGCGAAAGAATATATTCTACTTTGCCCACTCGGGCTTTTCTTTCAGCTGCGGTACAGGAATCCTGGGGGAACCTGTTCTCGAATTACACCAAATTATGGCCGGAAATTGTCTGACTCTTGGTCTAAACGAATGGAAAAGTGTCGGAAAAAACAGCATCCATGGATTGATATATTATTTACCTGATGGTACACCTCTCTTACACAATGCCGAAAATGCTTCTGCTGAAGGCAAAACGACTTTGGCAGCTGCGAGTCAAATTGAAAGGTATCTAAGAATACTGGCAGAGGATGCCAAGGTAATTGCAGTTGTCTCCGATTCAGCCAGCTCCCTGAAGGGAACCCTTGGCGGAAAAATATCACAGCGTGGCATTTCTTTTTTGTTTTGCGCACCAATTAAACTTGATCATTAGTGATGTTGGTCGAAAGATAACCTGGGTCAGATTACTTGTTAATCATTCGAGAAAAACTTACGTCATTTTTCCAGGCTACGCCAAGGCTACAAGCATTAGAAGCATATCAGACTAATCTTCGTTTAAAAACGACTCACGCCGATGGTGCCTACTCGTTGGAGTTCTGTCTTTCATATGCTTGAGCCTATCGCGCAACAGCATAGTTCCATCAAATTCGTTCTAACAATATTCGCTTAAGCGGTCAGACCAAGGGGCAACGAAAGGATGCAAAGGCTCTATTGCAGTTTATGGATGCCGCCGATTACAATGACGGCCTATGACATGTTTCAGGAACTAGCTAACCTCCAAGACTGTCTTTAACAAAACTCGGTTCGATTGCGTCAAGTCTTACCAACAATGTATAAAGCATGCTTCGCCATTATTTGCGGATGTTCCAAGGGGAAAAAGTTTTTTGAAGTATCGGAATGGGTCTCTCAGGAAAACTATGAGGATTACGTGAAAAATCGAATACAAGTTGAACTTGCGGACCTTATCAAAGCAGGCGATACCCGGATTTCGAAATTCTGGGATTTGGGATTGTTGATACCAGCTGCCTTTCTTGATCCTGTGTTAGACAAGAACATTTTCTCAAGTGCTATCACGTATGAATTTGTTAAAAGCGCCATTGATAGTTTTTATGGAAAATTTTTCAACCAGCTGGAGAGCCTTAAAAAAGAATAATATGATATATTTCGAAATATTATTGGCTATTTAAGTGTAAAATTCGAGGCATCTACGCGTCCAACAAATAGGTCATCTCATGCAGCATTCTGGAAAGACCACATACTCGACCCCTGCGATAGGGCGTGTAGCCATGCGTGTAGCCATGCTGGCGGACCACATCGAAAAAATTGCAATTAATACCGTAGCAGTGGAACGAATGTTTTCTACCATAGGCTGGTTCTGGAGTGCTCGTCGTAATCGAATTGATTATAAAAAAAGGTGCTAGCAATGATCCAGCACCAATGACTTAATCGGTTACGTAATAATCAAGCCTGGGATAATAAATTTTCTTATATTCGATACCTTTTTGATTCCAATGCCATCCGCAACGACATCCACGATCTTCTGCTTATAAAGGAGGTAGGAAGAAACGATATGTTTGGCGAAGTGATGGACGAGATGTCCGGCAAGGATCAGACGGCCCTTCCCTTAATTTCTGAAATAAGCGACAAGGATATTTAGATCGCGAAGCTTCGTGGGATGTGATCGATGAGACTTGGCCACGCACCAGTGACTATGGCATCACTCAGATTTTTAACCTTACCGGAGTATGGCCGGAATATGGCCGGAATATATTTCGAATCTATAAATACTTAAATGAATTGGTTCATTTCTCTTTTATTTCTGATGTTTGGCATGTCCATAAGGTCATAAGTGCTAGTCTAAAAATTCAAAATAGGCCGTATACGTTGATTATATAATATGCAGCAAACGCACAACTGCAAAATTTGTGCGTCTGGACGAAGCTGGCAATAATCCTTTGCCCCTACAAAATTTCAATCTTGTGTATGCTCTACATGCCTATCTTGTTTGGCAAAATGACGCCGTATCTTTATTATAACTTTTACGTCAATGTTTTCTTTCATTCGTTCATTCATTATTAGTATATTATTATTATTCCAATAAATATCTATCTATATCGCGTCAAACAAAATCGTGCGGTCGTCTAAATCATACTCCTCTCCCACTAGTCCCTTGACTACTAACATTATCTCATCAATTCGTTCATAAATCGCATGCACTAGCATAATGCCCACTAGACACAACTGTCCATCATGCGTCAGCAGTTCCTCCAGTTCCAGTCGAGGATCCTCAATAAACGAATTGGCCCTCGATGCCATCGGCGATCCTATCCGACTGCCGCTGAAAAACTGGTTTCCTCCTACCGCATGGCCGTTGGCACTAGCACTGAGCGCGTTAAGCCCTGACATCCTGTTGTTGTTCATTCTGTTGGTGTTCAACATGGACATATGTTTAACGGTGGTTTGTGCTGGCGTTATTTTGGGCAACGCGAACCCAAGCGCCAATGAACCTGCTGCCATATGTATTACCGCAAAAAACTCTGCTGCAAGTTCATCAGATTGCCAGCCAAATTTCGCCATCATAATATCCACCCATAGCTTGGGCTCTTCTAGTTTGTTGAAAATATGGTATAGCCCCAAGTACATTCGAGTAATTTCCGCCTCCAGTCTTATCAGTCGCAGATACTTTTGTTTCGGCCATGGACCTGTCAAGTTCGGCTCAAATCTTAATGATTTGAGTAAAGGCTGGATAGATACTAATTTGGCCAACACAGCTCGGAATCGGTGCATCAGTACATCGTCTCGCTCTAATATATGCACACTAGGATCATCCATCCGTTTGAGCGCAAATTTTCCAACATCACAGTGCAAGTTGCCAATCAACTGTAATGTCTTACATAAGATAATCCGTATAGCCCGCTTACCAGTCTGGGGTCGAGGCAACACTGATGCAAGAAATCCAAGCGACAGTCCGACGACTACACTGACAAATCGTACCCATGCTACTTTAAACCCAGATCCCGTGTACGACAATACATTTGTCTGTTCGTCGACCCATGAAGTTCCGAGTACTAGCGAGACAGACACGCAAAACACGATCGACGGCATTGGCGTAGCGTGGATTGAAAAATGCCGATAGAAAGCTAAATAAACTCCAATGACGAAGAAGACAATTGCATATCCGTAGTCATTTCCATTCCCGTTACCCGTAGAAATGTACCATCCTACCATACCCACAAGACATCCAAGAAATGTGTAGACAATTTTGCCCACAAATGTGTACACTGTGTCTCCAGTGAATTCGGCCGTTGAAATGGCCGTCATCACAACAACCCAAATCAGTCTGTTGCCGTAAAACCATAACGATGTTGTACGGAAAAACGCCGGAAACGCCGCGATGACCGTGAATACCGCTGATCTTATACAGAACTGGAAATGTTTGTTCAGCAGCAAATCATAAAACCTGACAAATTTTTTGCCAATCAGATGTCCGACGTTCCGAGGAGGCGACGCATCTGGGTCCCGCTTTTGCGTCGTGTCGTACGGTTGAAATGCAGGAATATCATCAGGGACAGCTTCTGACCCAACTCCTGCAACTGTGGTACTTGTTCCTACAGCCAAAATAGTCCGATTCATTCGTGCTCGTGTTCGATGAGTCTTGCGCCACGGCATAATCCACCGCGGCTTAGGCACATGTTTATCCAAGGACAAACATACATGAGCCATGCGCAATGTTATCTCACAGTGTGATGTCGTCACAAATCCAAGCAATGCACCATTACCTACAAGCTCGACCATGTGTTCAGATCTAACACCTATCCAGTCATGCTGCGCGTGCCACTTCAAAAATTCTTCCCACCGAGAGTTTTGAAGAATGTCGACCTCGTCTTGTAGTTCTTTGCGGAGCTTGAGCACGTTCTCGTAGCATTCCTTCTGCTTAGCAGCGTGCTTCTTCCGTTGCCATACGATGGAATATGTACGATATGCGTTGGCCGCCGCCAGCCACTCAGACACGGCCTTCATCAACCGAATAGATGCTTGCAACGCCGGCGAGCATCGCTTATATCCAAGGTCCATAAAAGCGTCTAAGTCACCAAGCGTAAGTCTGTCGTCCACGGGGCCCGTACTTGGATGGTTCGCTCCACCGGTCATGCCACCAGGGACGGAAGCTGAAGTGTCTCCAAACTCCATAAACCTCTCATCCGCCTGCTGCGCCAAGTAATCTAATCTTCTTTTGCTTTCGTACTGTCCTACAGGTTTGTACACTTTGTGCAGTTTTTTGTACAGTTTAGACTGTCGGGCTTTTTCACGGCCAATCATGGCCACCGTGCTGCTTCGCCGGATTGTGCTGAATGGTTTAATCTCGTCAAGAATAATATCCTTTCTGTCACTGATTCCAGTATAGAAGTTCCCAAATGCGCCAATAGAGTTGACTAGATTTTTCATCAGTGACCGCATCTCGCCGGCATCTCCAGAATCTAATCTTCCGTACGCTATTTCTAGTGACGACAACGAGGCCATGAGATCTAACGGGGCAAGTTTCCCCAGCACGTCTAGTGCTCGCTGTCCGATTTGTTTATACCCTGCAAATTCGCTAGATGAAGGTCGCACGGTCTCCAAGAATTTGATATTGTCCTCTGCAACTTTGACAAGCTGGTTCAGACATCCAGTCGCACCGCCAAAAAATGCAGAGCTTGCCGTGAATGGAAATACAAGCGCAGAAGTTACAATATCCAGGCCGAAGACAAGCCCAAACGGCTTGAGCATCACGAAACCCATTGTGGTAAAGGCATAGAACGGGAAATGCACTCCGAACGTGCACACGACACAGATTGTTATAATGCCTACAATGCTGGGCGTGATGAAAAGCAATGACTGCCTCCGAAACATATAGATCGAAATCAGCCCGATCAACATAGCAAATATATAAATGACCGTACATTTGGTTTCTAAGTACCTGCCGCCGAAGATCTGGTCAGTCACACACCGCTGCAATTCGCTGTTGTTCTGACAGACGCCTTCGTCAATGAGCTGCATGGTAATCTCTTGTGCGGTCGGATACCCGCGCAATCGCGTAGTGATAGCGTTGCTGATAATGTGGTACGTCCAGCCGTAGCAAAGAAGCACAAGGCACAGAAATGTAGAAATATGACTGAGAATTATAGGACGTCCACCTGACGCCATAATAAATGACAAGATGTACATGAGATACGGCGCCTGACCGAGCCATGTTCGGGTAGAATCAATCACTGTGAGCAGGACGCCGACCCACAGTACGATGATAGTTCGGCTGACAACTTTAAACGATTTAAAATCTAAATGATCTATAATGTATCCAGGTCTCACAATTGTCCATACTGTGCGATACCATCTCTCTTTCACCTCCTCCTCCTCTTCTTCATCTTCCTCCTCTTCGTCGCCGCCTTCTTTTGTGTTTATCGAGCCCTGACGTTGGCGCAGATTAGCTTCTAGATCCCCGCCATTAGAATTATGCGAATCACTTGTTAAGGGCACTGGTTTTTCATGATATTCTGAGCTACCGTCATTTCCATCACTGCTAGATGGGTCCACGTCTGTCGCCATATGCGATTTCAGGCTCAGCGAAAAATCGGTTGATTGAAAAGATTAGGTTGAATATTGCTGACATTTTTGTCGGACTAAGCTTTAAGCGGAACCCAGGGTCCGAGCGAAAAAGTAAGTTAACAGGGAGGTGAACGAGAAGGCAGCAAAAAGAAAATGCATGACAAGAGAAAAAGGAAATACAAGATGAAGCCGGAAAAACAGAAATCGTGTGCATGATCTGAGACACAAGGAACAGAAAAAAACGCAAGATAAAGGCACGTCACATAAGCGGCACTCATGTGATAAATCATCTATTATGATATATTGATCTGTGTGATGATAAAAAGAATTTTGACGAAATATTGTCTCCAACCAGCTTTGGTCCCACCCCCACATCTTGGCCAAATTGGGAAATCTACGTTTTCAAATAGGTTTTTTTCCCTATTTCGGTAACTCTACGGCCTATGAAGATTGACAGCACTGGCTGATATATATTGATTCAGTGATCGCAAAAAAAAAAAAAAATTTCAAAAGCTCCATCTGCTTATTTATAGCTAGTGATCCATAGCGTTGTTATCCTTTTTTCTATCTGCATGTACCCTTCCTCTCCTTTACTAAGCTTTTTTCTCGTCGGCGATAATGCATCATCCTTCGCGATACCGCGGGTATGCCTCGGATACTACAACTTATAGCCCTGCGAGGAAGTTATTATTTCACTTGATGGTAATGTCTCAATTTGACGAGAAATGAAATGACTTTTCTTACTACCCCTAAATTGTTTTGTCTGGCTGCAGGTGTCGAATAAGCAGATTACTCGGCTGTTCAAACCCTGCTCTCGCTACCCAGGCAAATGATTTAGGTTTCCGGTCTGCCAGAGAACCTAGTTTGATCGCCTAACATAGTTTTAAACTGTAGACTGTTCCCGCATTGTTGACGAAGAAGGCATTTAGCCGCCCGCCCGCCTGGCCCACCGTTGAGGCCAGTTGCCAACATCTCAAAATGTGGTGACCAAATCATATTGTCTGGAGATGAGTCAATTGCGAAGATTAGTCTAATGGCGGCCCATGTTATGCGAGTTTTTCACTTTCGAGTAGATGGATCCAACGATTACAGTTGGCCTTCTAGAATCTATGACGTCACCTCCTGCCAAACATGTTACAATCTTAATCTAATTATTCAACGTCTATATGATTTTAGGGTTCGTTTGACCCGCCTGGCACTTGCCCCGATATCCATGCTGCTGCTGCCTTCTCTCCTGCCACCATCATGATCATACACAACAACATCAACCGACGGCCATGGCTACTAACAATCTTAGCATGCATTTTTTTTGCAACACTCGCTCATGCATCAGCCGGTGACAGATTAAAGGATTTTCGCGCTTGTGTC
Organism: Crinitomyces ghanaensis; assembly: GCA_030581755.1. Classification (NCBI taxonomy): domain Eukaryota; kingdom Fungi; phylum Ascomycota; class Dipodascomycetes; order Dipodascales; family Trichomonascaceae; genus Crinitomyces; species Crinitomyces ghanaensis. The sequence goes on from JAKTVX010000061.1 coordinate 12,854, forward strand.
TTTAAGTGCTCCCAATCATGTGACCCATTCCATCCGCCCTTGCCGCTCGTACTCAGACTGCTATTATGGGATTGCGAGCAAGACTGTGACTACCAATGCCAACGGATTATCACGGACTATAGAATTAGCCAGGGCGCGTCTGTCCTTCAGTTCCACGGTAAATGGCCTTTCATTCGCCTGTTTGGCATCCAAGAGCCATTGTCGGTCCTGTTTTCTATACTGAACTTCATCCCTCATTTCCAGGGCTACCGCTACCTGTACAAAAAGTATTACTCGAAAAAGCAAAAGCCGTCTAACAATAACGGTAGCAGCTCGGCTGCTGCTGGCCAGAAGATGGGCGGCGCTGCCTCACACGATGACTCGCCCTTGCCTATTGTCAGATACTACCTCATATTCGCGTTAGTGGGCATGAATACTTGGATATGGTCTGCAGTGTTTCATACTCGAGACTTCCTACTGACCGAGCGACTCGACTATTTCTCTGCCATGGCTACCATTCTCAACGGCCTGTACACAGTTGTGGTCCGAGCATACAGACTGGACCTGGCTGAGAATAAGTCATATCGCGTAGCCGTCTCGAGCATACTGATATTCGCATACGTCGCCCATGTATATTACCTGCAATTTGTGCATTTCAGTTACTCTTATAATATGGCAGCCGGCGTGGTAGCTGGCATCCTGCAAAATATCCAGTGGATCTCGTTTTCGATCTTCCATTACAAAAGCTTAAACAGCTCCTACCCCAATACAAGCAACTCGTGGGCTCTGTGGCCCATCTTCATAGTGCTGTCGGTCTCTATGGCTATGGCGTTTGAACTGTTTGATTTCCCTCCTTTGTGGTTTGCATTAGACGCCCACGCCTTGTGGCATGCTGCCACAATTATCCCTACTTACTGGTGGTACAAATGGATGGACAGGGATCTGCGCTCGTTGGCTGAAGACGTGAAGCGCCACTAATTAATAATGAATAATTAATAATTAATAATAAAAAGATAGATAATAATAAAATTAAATACTCCTCAGTTACAAATCTCCTATTTACTTTTGCTTTTCTGTTACATGCATCACTCGTCGTTGCTGTTATAGTTGTTACTCATACATATGCTTATACATTATTTGTATGGCTCCAATAATCTCACCGCCTGAGCCACCAACTCATCCACCATCAACTGTGTAGACGCCTCCCCATATACTCTTACTACGTTCTCTGTTCCACTGGCCCTGATGAACGATCTTCCTTGGTGGTACTTCTTGACCAACTCATCAAGTCTCTCCTGCAGCCCCTCCGGCTTCAGCAATCTACGTTCGGCATCTGTTGTCACAAACATCGTCCTGTCTCGCACTGTAGCCTTGGCCAACCGATTAGGCAAATCAGTGTAAGACTGGTCCCACTCTACTGGGCCCCACAATCGCTGGTTAAGAATTGCCAAGACGACTAACAGATCCGCCAATGCGTCTCCCACAGTCTGGTTCGCCAAGTCATTAAACGCAACTAGCTTCTCAATCGCATCCTTTTGACTAGGGCTTTCCGGACTAACTGTCTTCAATCGTGCAATAAATTCCGGCCGGAACAATATGGTCCCGTGTCCGTTCGCCTCAAAGTAGACGCCCACATCATATTTCAGCGCCGCGTGATGCAAGTGCTTGACTCCCGTCTTCGTGCACTCTACTGGCACTTTTAATGCCGCCGTGAGGTACTCTGTTGAACTGCCGTTGGCATAGGCAGTCTGCACAACTCCGATACGATGCTCTTCGGGCGCAGAAGGCGATGGCTCAATTTCCTGCTTGCCGGCACTAGCATTGGCTCTTTCCACCAACTCGCCCAGGTAATTTGCCGCCAGTGTGGCAATCTTGTCGCCGTCCAGCAAGTGGAACTTGTTGGTGTCGTCGAAGTAAAAGAAAATAATCCGATCCGCATCACCGTCTAAACTTGCACACAATTGGTTGGCCCGCGGGTTGACTCCTGCCGGCGCGCGCTGGCTGGTCTTGACATAGTCAGCCCCGCACGCGACGTTAAGTGTGTCCGGGTTCTCGTAGTTGTCATTGACAATTTCAAGCGACACAAAGCCCTGCAGCTTACTGATCAACTCATGGACCTTCGCGCCTCCAACTCCATTCGCGCAATCCAGAATCAACGGCAGAGTAGCAGATTGCGAGCAGTCGCCACTGTTAGTGGTGGTAATAGCCACCATTCCATCCTCAGTAGTGTGTTCTTCCTCAACGATTTTCTTGTATGACCTGGCAAGCTTGTCGTAGTATCCGAACTCGCTGGCCTCGCCGAAGTCTGGACTGTTTTGGCACTTGACTAGATAGTGCAGCTGCGGCGTGGTCAACATACCGAAGTTGTGTCCGTTGCACTCGATACTGGCCAGTCCGTCGGCCAGGGCCTGGACGAGCCTCGGGCCAGACTCGCGCGAGTCTCGTGCGTAGATAACGCTTCCAGCGGCAGAGCTGGCGGCACCAGCCTCGGCGATATTCAGTCTCTCCATCAGCTGCTTGACCGTGCTCTCGAGATCTTCGTCGTTAGCGTTGGCCAATTCCGTAGCGTAGGCCTCCCAGCTCGCCTCGAGCATTTCTCCCTCTGGATCCACTAGCTTCGCCCCGTTATCCTGCGGCGGGTTGTGCGACGCTGTGATCATTACTCCAATAGTTTTGCCGCCCAGCATTCGAGATCTCAGACCAGCGAGAATTCCCATGCGAAACAACGTTGATTCCAACAGATCACCCTCAAGTCGAAACCCGGCAGTTCCATATGCAAAATGCATAGCCGGTTTCGGGTACTTTACGCTATACTTTGTGATGTTCATGATGTGTGTTAATCACGAGGGGTCTGGCAGATGCTCGATAGCTATTCAAGGTTGGGGTTAAGTTCAAGTTCGTTTGTTGTGTTCTAACTATATATATACTACTCCGCCATTAGCGCTTGCGGCTCGTGGCTGTCTGAAACATGGCTAGAATAAGACGCTACTTCTGGAAGATGTAAGAAAACGGCAACGTGTGTCCTATGCTTACGTATGCGTGTATGCATTAGGCTTGTAAAATATGTAGCTCAGTTTATTTTTAGTCACTGCTGAGTTTAATTGGTTGTGACCTTATGGTGGCCGTGCGCGCCTTGGCCCAACGCCGTCGCGGCTGTAGGTGGTTGAAGCAGTCTGTGACACGTTCTGGCTGGTTGAAGGATTCTGTGTCACGACTTGTAGTTATCGGCGTTTGTCTCCTTTTCATCTGCTCTTTTTTTGTTCTCTTTTTTTCCTCTCTTTTTTTCCTCCTTTTTTTTCGGCTTTATCAAGTCTTTTTCGCCCGTCCATCACAGATCTCCTCGTATGCTGCTTAAATTGCAGCCGTACCAATTATGAGGCCCCCCCCTACAAAAGGTTACTCGGGAGCTTTCAGCAGTGCGCGATCTTTTGATTTCTTCAGATACATCTGCAGTTTATTTTAGCTAACAGGATCTGATTTTTTTATTAAATATACCATTTAGTCTCATGTCGCTACAGCCTTCTATCTCGGTCTGGTCGACCGACTGCTAACCTCCCTCCTAACTTTAGTCCGCGGTGCCGCGGATATATTCTCTCAAAGACTACACAGAGGCAAGTTCGCCGGATCAACTAACAACACCAGATATAGACCGCTTCGGAACTCAGCATGCAAATAACCATTTATGTTGGCTCATTTGTGTTCTCAAAAAGCCTAAAGGAACTCACGTATATTGAAAAGGGCTTTGTCGCTGTAAATGACTCGGGAACTATAATCTGCGTCCACGAACAGGACAGCTCCGACGCAGCGCAACTAACAAAAGAAAGCATTATGAAGGTCCTCGCGGAGAAATGCCCGGGGACCGAAACCGGCGACATAATAATCAACGACCAGTTTAATGTCCCGGGCACTTTCTTTTTCCCCGGCTTCATAGATACCCATATCCATGCACCACAGTTCCCGAACACAGCGATCTTCGGCGACTCTACACTGTTGGACTGGCTTAACAAGTATACGTTCCCGCTGGAGTCATCGTTCAAAGATGCCGACCGAGCGGCCCACGTGTATGAGAAGGTCGTCTCCCGGACTCTTGCGCACGGCACCACTATGGCTTCGTACTACGCTACGGTGCATACAGAGGCGACGAAGCGGCTAGCGGACATCGCATTGAGACTGAGGCAGCGTGCGTTCGTCGGCAGAGTCTGCATGACGGCAAATTCTCCTGAGTTCTACTGCGATGCCAGCGAGGAGGCGGCAAGGAAAGCAGATCTCGAAGTTATAGACTACATAGAATCGCTTGACCCGTCTCGGCAGAAAGTGTGCCCGATTCTGACGCCAAGGTTTGCGCCCTCGTGCACCCATGAGTCCATGAAGTGGATGGCCAGTGTAATGCAAAGTCGCAACCTGCCGTGTCAGACGCACATTTCTGAGAACAAACGAGAGATCGCTTGGGTCAAGGAGCTGTTTCCCGACAACAGCTCGTACACGGACGTCTACGACTCCACAGGTCTACTGACCTCGAGGACTATTCTAGCTCACGGTATACATCTGTCTGAGCCCGAGCAAAGAGTGATTGCCCAGCGACAGTCAGGAATATCGCACTGTCCAGTGAGTAATTCGGCGCTAAGTAGCGGATTTGCGCCAATAAGAGCTCTTCTCAACAAGCGTGTTAAGGTGGGACTAGGCACTGACGTCTCGGGCGGATATTCATCGAGCGTCTTGGAAGCTGCCAAACAGGCGCTTATTGTGTCGCGCCATGTCGCTTATTTATCAAACGACGACAGCGCGAAACTTTCGGTGGCCGAGGTGCTGTATCTGGCCACACTAGGAGGCGCTCAGGTATGCAACATGGATCATATAATAGGCACATTTGACGTAGGCAAGAAATGGGATGCGCAGGTTGTCGATGTGCACGGAGAGAACTCGTCTATAGACTTTTTCCACTGGCACGCTGAGGAGATTGGATTTCACTGGCTGCAACATGCGGTGGAAAAATGGTTATTTAACGGCGACGATAGGAACACTAGGAAAGTATGGGTAGACGGCCAGCTAGCAGTCGACAAACAGAACTAAATAGAATGACCGAAACGACACGACGTATCATATAGAATGCAATGCAATTGAATATTTATATAAATATATCGTCAAGGCATGTAAATATACGACGGCGGAATGCTGGAATCCCGCCGAATCATCGAGCCCCCTACACTCAGATCAGATCTCCATGCATATCTCTCCCTCCATCTCTCAAATAAATACAGTATACATTGTTTATAGCTATCTACGCGACAGATTGTGATTCTACCAGGTACTTGGCGAACTTAAACAGCGGGGCCCATTTCTTGGATAGGATCCAGCCTAAGCATAGAAAATGAAAGATGACTGAAAATGTTAGAAAAAATGTCAGGATTAGAACGATTAGAAACACGCAAGCTACCCATCCGCTCTGTACGAGCAAATGCTGTCGTTCCATATGGACCCCGTGCATCTGTAATAATGCAAGCACCAGAGAAGGTTGGGCGGGCTTACTAGTGGGAGAATTCACGAATGTCGTTTCCATGGCGGTGCCGACTATCCCGGCTAATAGTATCAGTGGAATCCCTAAATATTTTATCGACCATTTTAGTCCGATTCGTATGCGATTGTTCAAATGAGTGTAGTTGTTGCCGCTGCTTTGAGGGTTTCCGGTGGGAATCGTCGAGGAAGGTGTTCCGCCTGATCCCGTGACAGGATTGTCATTGTCATCATTATTCTCTTCAGTGTCCATACAGTCAAACACGCTGTTACGACTGGCTCCAATCACTCTTCCACTCGTTCTATTCGCGCTCTCTTTCCTTCTTCTCCTCTGTTGCAGCATATCCCGCAACCCCGTTAGTCTATACGTTCACTTTCAGTTGGTTGCTACCTGCATTTAAGACCCTTCTTCCTATTCTTATTCATTAACATTAGGGTTATGCGCCCTATGCACGTGCCATGCACTTGAGCAGTCGAGGTTAAATGTCGCGAAGACGTGTTCGTGCTGGGGTAGTTCACAATGGCGAGAAATCTGAGGGCTCAGCACAAATTCATATTGCACTAAAAAACCGAGAGCCCGCTTTTCCCTGTTCTCTATGTTCTACTATCCCAGATTCCGGCCCCGGTCTTCGGCTCGTTTGCCCGTTCATGTGCTTACATAACCTTGCGTCAACTTTAATTAATCAACAGTAACTAAGGCGGGGGTGGGGTCGTTAGTTCCCCATGTAACCATACGTTGTAACGTAGTATCAAGATTGATAAATGAATGTCGAAATAGGCAAGTGATCTAAAAAGAAAATCAATTTTCGCAAGTACATCACTGTAAGAAGCCGGACGTACGGAATGGCACAGCTAGTTTCTCCAACTGGTGATGAATTGACTTATACCATTTATTTCAAACTCTTTACGTAATTGAGCCATCATAGTGTCTTTTAGAATCCGTGTATATTATGAGTCTTAATCCCTTACAACAAACGATGATAAGGAGGTCTGACTAGCAAAAATTCTTTTAACTAGCACCACGTAAAAACGGGCGGCTTACTGGTAACCATCTGTAGTCTTTCAATTATGACTTTCGTCTTCCGATTATTGTCCATGGCAAATGAATACCCGACTGAGTCGTTAGTGTTCATGTTGTAATTGCTACCACCATTACCCGCAGATGAACGCCGCTCCATCAATCTCCCGGGTGGCTCTCCAAGACGCTCGCTGTTCACAAGATGCGTCCATAGATCTTTAGATTGTCTTTTCACTAGCTCCGTATATTTAGCCTCGACTGCCAGAGATCCTCCCGGTTTCTTAGGATGTTTCGAAGACTTTTTTGATGATGACGATGAAGCGGCAGGAACTTTGCCGCCTGGCGCAGCCGACCCTGCTGCTGTATTATTCACCGACTCCGGCACCGCTATTCTCAAAGGCCTAGCGTCAATCAACTCGACTTCGTCCTCTACTAGAAATCGGGTCTTGCGCGCCAAATCTAAGGGCCCCTGATCATGAGCTTTCAGCGTCTCCACTATATTAAATGCTTGTCCGCGAAGAACTGCCCATTGTTTTTTCCACATGCGCTCTTTAAATTCACTGTCTCTACTAAATATCTCCTTCAGAGTTATAGCTGCTTGATGCCACCAATCCTCACTGCACAGTAACGGCAAGAAATGGTCGCGGGTCTTCTGAGAAAACGGCTGGCCAATCAATGTCAATGGAAGAAATAGCCATCCAAAAGGGTACGACCGCCATTCATCGGGATGCTTCCACGGAAACGAAAGCCCAGAATCTATAGCCCCAATTCGAACGCGATATCTGCCAGTAGGGCGGTTTTTGTCGCGCTCAAGTTTGATCATCCAGTTATCTAACCCCCGATCAGTGTTTCGCATCATGTAGTCCAAAATCACGAGCTTCTCGAGTTCTTCAATAAACTGTTGAACAATTTCAGCAGTCCATTCAAAATCTTCCCATTCCGTGTCGGAATCTGCGTCACCGTCATCTCCTTTGATAGTGCTAGCAGTCGAGTGGCCGCTGCTATACGTTGCGTCGGTCTCAGTTTCACTCGCAATAGAATTAGGCCTATTGTTGTTGTTATTATTGTCAGTATTCACAGCGCTGTGAACTCCAAAAAACTTGGCATATGTTTCAACGTCATAGTCGTAGTCATAATACCCATTCTCATAGTATCCTTCATGAATCGCTACCGGCTCTCCATCGTGAGATTGTGACGAGCCGACTGCTTTCCCAGGGTCCTCTAGGTCATCATCATTAATCGCCGTCCCAGCTGCCACTTCACTTTCGATCCCATCCGCAGCACGCTCCCCCTCTTCTCTAGCACTGTCACTATGATGGTGTCTGTGTCTACGTACAGGCACGCGGTCGTATGTCGTGGTAGTGTTCAGAGGATGTTTGCGCAAAAATACATTCGCCTGCTCATAGCCATGCAAGAACAATTGAAGACTGCCAATCTTCCTGCTCTGGCGCTTCGTATCAAAGTACCCGTGATAAAATTGTTTAGAGGACAAATACACCGTGTCAGTGTATGGCACAATGAACGTCTGAAGCAGTCTGTCTAATGCGCTAGCTGCTGCTTCGCAAATGTATCCATTGTTCGGAATCAGACAACTGCGGCCAAAACAACAGGGAAACATTGTTCGATGAACCCATTTAGTCCATTTTGGACTAAGTGGGCCATACGGCTCTTCGTCCTTAGGCTTAAACACCCCATATATTCTGCCATTGCTGTTGTATACAAAATAGGATCCGCTGCTTCCCTGTGTGATGCGTTTGGGCTGAGTGGCCGGGCTGTCAGATTCTATAGCACTGATCACCTCTTCAACAATCCGGTCAAACTGGTATTTCCTAACAGGCCCCGTGTCAAGCAATTGAGTATCAGGAAACAATTCAAATGGCATCACACCTCCTGGTGGGTCAAAAACTGTGTAATATACGGGAAGGTTTGTATTAGTACTGCCAGTGCGACTTGCCGCATTGTCATTGTTGTTGCCTTCATCGTTATCTGCGGGATTGCCAGCTACCTCATTACCAGCGGAATGCTTTGCCCCTTTAACCAGGCGTGCAGTCCAATGAACGACAGTGGCCGTGAGCCCGCCTCTATGCACAGACTCTTCACGACTGCTGCCAATTGCCTCGACAGGCTGTGGTTGACATGTAATTAGTCTTTGGGGATTGACCGCCGAGGAATACTGTTCAGCAGACTGGTTTTCTTGGTCTTCTTGTTCCAACCTCTGATATCCGGACTGTTCCATGTAAGGCGTTATCGAATGCTTTCATTAGAGTAACAGGCATATATCCAGATTAGCTAAAAACACCTGTGCGGCGGATGCAGGGTCTGACATGAGGGGCCCGCCCACCCACACACTAAGTTGGCCAATCAGTTGTCACTTAAATGATGAGTTTCAGTAAGAGCAGTATTGCATCAGCATTTATCGAAACGTAACTAAATTACCCGCATTGATGATGGGTTCTCAAGTTATCCCACTGTTCACAACTCTGAATCTCACTATCGTACAATTCACATCGCCTACAAAATGGGTTTTCAATTTATCCCACAGTTCACAACTTTAAAACTCCACGTGCAGAGAGTGTAAATTAAATTAAATTAAATTAAACTAAATTATTTATAGATCATACAATCACATAGTGCAAAAGACCCAGATAATTATTCGTAGTAGGGTGATTTGTGGTAAAGTGACTAAAAGCCATCGCCCCCTGCCAACAGGTAGGGCAATCAAAAAACCCGCTGGGAAAAAGCACTAGACGATGTTGCGAAGTGGTCCAGAGTGTGTTGGCGAGATTAAAGTAATAAAAGAATATCTACAATTTGGGGTTAAACGCTTCTCCGAAAATGAGCAGAGAGTGTCCAAAGTCCTTAACAATAGCAGTGAACAGACTGTCTATGATATCAGTGAGCGCGCCATGTAATGCATCAACAACGCTGTGTGCCTTTGCTTTAATTTATTTAATTAATTAGCAGTACCACATTTTTGCAGTTAGAAAAAAAACGACTGCCAAATAATTAGCCAAGCTACCTGTCCCTTTGATACCGCAAACTACGTCCGAATCGAATATATGTCCCAAATAATAACGTACGCTTATTTTAAAAATCTCGTACATTTAATTTATCATGACTTTTGAGTTACCCGCCCTCAGCCCAACCTTTTCTCAGTTGGATCCGCACACAGTGTCTCGTGTAAGTGCCAAAGCATTATATCATGCAAACCTATGAGACGGAATACACATCGTCTCCTCATTGGCAGCAGCAAGTCAAATTAGCTCAACTTTCCCGACAGACCAATGCGCCTCATAATTACGCGCGCAGTGCGGCCGTAGCTTCACGATCTGGCAACGTGGTGCCTATGACTGTTGCAGAACTTGCAGTACAGTTAGTGGAAGCGGCTAATCCTTCAGCAGTTCCCGCAACACCGTCAAGACCTGGGTTCAGTAATAATAACGCCAATAATACATCTCTTGCTGGTGGCGCACAATCCTCCATGTCAACTTCTACTAATCCTCAACAGAATAATGCGAAATTGGAAGAAGAGCGTCAACGCCGAATTAATGAAGACGTCAACAAACAGTTTTGGACTGCGTTGGACTTGGGCGGCCAAGGGTTGACTAGATTGTCTCCCAAGTTATTTGGATATTCTTTTCTTCAGCGACTGTACCTTAATCACAACAAACTAATGGTGTTACCGGCGGCCATTAATCAGTTATCTCAACTTAAAGTGCTAGACCTGTCTGACAACCTGCTGACGGAGTTACCGCCAGAGCTCGGTCTCATGTACAGCCTGAGGTATCTGTTCCTCTTTGACAATCGAATCCAGACGCTGCCATTTGAGTTCGGGTTGCTCTTTCAACTTGAAGTGCTGGGCTTAGAAGGGAACCCATTGAATGAACACATGAGAGACATTCTGGCCAAAGACGGCACTCGTGGACTTATTGTAGAACTGAGAGAAAAAGCTCCTGTGACGATTGAGTCGCCACCCAGAGAATGGTTATTATTTGACGAGCCAACGTCTGCAGGATCCTCGAATGTACCGTCCACTACCTCTACACCACCTCCTGAAACTGCAGACGCTGATAATGGCCCAACCAGTAGTTCTTCTACTATGACGGCTACTAGCACTAGTAATCCTAGTACCAGTGCCGCCTCCGCGGGTACGCCTCCATTAACAGAAGCTTCTATATCACTTCTTAGTTACAACACTCTGTGCGACCATTATGCCACTCCACAATTGTACCGTTACACGCCGTCGTGGGCATTGGGCTGGAAATATCGTAGTGAACTATTACGCCAAGAAGTCGTGGGATTTGGCACGGACGTTATCTGCCTCCAGGAAGTGGATAGAAACTCATTTGACCAATTTTGGACCCCGCAATTGGCAGGGAAAGGATACGAAGGACTGTATTGTCCGAAAACGAGAGCGAAAACAATGGAAGAAACAGAGGCTCGCAAAGTTGACGGATGCGCTATGTTTTATCGTAAGGATAAATTAAGGTTGGTGGACCGATACACTATGGAATACAATTCACTGGCCTTAAGGAAAGATGATTTCAAGAAGACTGCCGACGTGTACAACCGAGTAATGAACAAGGATAATATTGCCTTGGTTGGAGTATTTGAACGGCTGAGCAATCCAGGCAATCTTATTGTTGTTACTAACACGCACTTGCACTGGAATCCTGCATTTAATGATGTCAAGCTAGTCCAAGTAGGACTTCTGTTAGAAGAGCTGGAGAAGCTGTGTGAGAAATATGCGAGCAATTCGACGCCGCAGGGATCAAAGTTTCCAAAATACACGGACGTCAAGCAAATCCCGTTAGCAATCTGTGGAGATTTCAACTCAAAGACAGACTCTGGTGTATACCAGCTGTTTTCTCAGGGCAAGGTTCCTGGCAATCATGAAGATTTTGAAGGACGGATCTACGGAAAGTACACGGATGAAGGATGTCGACATAAGCTAAACCTGAAATCTAGCTACGCAGAAATAGGGGAGCTTCCATTTACTAATTTTACACCAAACTTTGTTCAAGCTATTGACTATATCTGGTATTCTACAGCGTCCCTTAATGTTACAGGGCTTTTGGGACCAATTGACCCAGAATATACAAAACATTTTGTTGGGTTTCCAAATGCGCATCATCCTTCGGATCATATTCCACTGGCTGCAAAGTTATCATTTAAGAAGCTCAAGGAGCCGAGCAAGCCTCCTCCACCGCCGAGTTTTTCGAGTCGTAAGACATAGGATAGACACGTAATAGGCATGATGAAGAGCGATTATAATAACTAACTGTAGTCAACGAACTAAATAAATAAAAACCCAAATAAAAAGCTGAAAATTAATGCAGATATTATGAAAGCAGGTAGATACTAGTAATTGGTTTGTGACAGACAAGTATGTATGACTTTTAGCCAATCTAGTTTTTCGAAAAAACAATTTGTCCATCCTTACAGTCCGGCCTGGAAACGCCACTCTTCAATTGCAATGGATTCTATTGAGTACAGACTCTATTAAAAAACTAAGGATATTCAGCGTAACATTGATGGTCCTACATGTTCTACAGCTTCATCACGTGATATACGAGTTACTGCCGCCGGCCTTTTGAACAGACCTAGCAGTTTAGGGTTTCTCCCAAAATTTCTGAGAGCGGCCGCATGGGGCCAGAGCGCCTGCGTATGCGGCGATCACAGAGTAATGTCGCGTAAAGCACGCGTGCTGCGCACCCGTTTATTATTTGCATGGATTATCAGGAAACGCCTTGTCGTGCCTCTAGGGCACGCCAAGAAGAGGCTTTGACTCTGAAGTCCCCATTGACGGACACAGATCCGTTCGATCTAAATCGCAATGATTCCTCATCGACCCCTCTTAATTTCGCAGCTTCACCTGAAACCTTCTACACTGAACACACTTTGACACCACAGGACGGGAAGAAAAGAAAAAGGATTGTTGCCGCTGCTGACTATTATAGTCCTAACAAAAAGAAGCTCATCCTGGATTCAGTGACAGGAAGTCCAATCCCTGACACTATTAAACTTCGCGCTCGCGCGTTTAACGTGGCTGCTGGTAGCATATCTAATGAGCTTCCCTCTCCCGGCTTCAGAAAAGATGCCCTCAGTGCAAGAAGCTCGATTGGCATTAACACATGGTCAAGAATATCAACTTGTTCGTGAGATTGTGCATGTATCTAAGACAGAGAATCGCTATGTCCCGATCAGCCAGGTCCACCAGTGGGCGAAAGCGATAGGTCGACACCGGCGGGTTCGACTTGAGCTTGGGTATCATTGGATGGAGAGATTTGCGAAACGATGGGAAAGTGTCCTTCACCGTGATAAGGCGAAGGGCCTTCGATTCAAACGCTTCAAATCGGAAAACTTCGCAGAGATCAAAGAGTGGTTTGAAGCGAATGCCGAGCTTCTGAGCAGTATCGATGCTGAACATATTTATAACATGGATGAGGCGGGGGTTCAGCTCGCCGATTCCAGCATAGAAATGGGCGTCGAAAGTAAAGAAGTTAATGCCCGCACTGTCCGTTTTGGCAAAAGCGAACATGTCTCTGTGGTGGAATGTATTAGTGCAGCAGGCCAGCTGCTACCTCCTTTTGTGATTTTGTCAAAACTCTCAGGAACCAACGGAGACCGTCTATTGAGTTGTGTATCTGACGTAGATGTTACAAACTGGAAATGCGTCACAAATGAGAGTGGCTACCTGACAGGAAAACTATTCAATGAATGGATACAACATTTTGATAAAGTTAGCAAGCCTAAGTGCGCAAATCAAAGGCGACTACTTCTTATGGATAATTGTGAGGCACACAATTCCAAATGGGCAGCGGAGTATGCCCAGAAAAACAATATTGTTCTACTTACGTTCCCTCCTAATCTCACCCACTGGATGCAGCCTTTAGATGCGTCGTTCTTTGGACAGTTGAAATCGGCTTTAAGAAAGAGAATCGCTGAAGAACAGGATGCCAAGTTCGGCATTTATATTTCGAGATCTGGTTGGATCCGGAAATACCAGGAATCCCGTTTGGTAGTTCTCGGGACCGGTGGTAGTACTGCAGTTAAAAGTTTTGAAAAAACTGGCATCTATCCGTTTGACATAAACAAGTTAATGAATGAGCTTGCAGCCATGCAGCCAAATGACAATCATGGAGAGGCACATGCCTTTCAACCGGCAGAGGACGATGAAAATGGATGTAGTACACCCAGTGCAGAGGGAAGTTTTGATATCTCGTTCCATTCTCAGAGCTCGCCGTCCGATGATGAGCTAATGAGAAGAGGCGAGAATTTTCCGCCATAATCAACGCGGCTGAGACGTCCGCCAAGGACGGTGACAGAGATCTTACTGTGAAGTTGTTGAGGATTCTTAGAAAAGCAGACAAGCAAATGAATAAGCATTATCGTGCTAGGTTAACTAGAACAAACGCATCTTTAGCGGCCGCCCGTGTAAATGTCGAGAAATATAAATCGCTGCTTGTCTCAGAAGTGGAAAAAGAAATCTTACAAGGGCCGTACAATCAGATATCGCAAAATCACGACGAGGATGAACCAATGAAGAGGGCAATCTTACCGCAACGAGGAGACTCTAGTCCCAATTGGACTATATCTCTCGAAGACTTGGAGGCTCTAATTGCAGAGAGAGTAGAAGGAAGCTCCGAATCAGTAACGGGTTCAGAATAAATGGGTCCTATACCTGCGGTCACAGATTCGGCCTCGGATGGAGTACAGAAGTGCGCCAGCTGTGGAGGATCGGACCATCGACGACGAATTAGATGACAATGTAAGCTTAGATCCATTAGAGTAAGCACGGCTGTCGGCAGTTGATAATGCCTCAATTTGCAAAGCAGAAGAAATAGTTTATTTTCAATATAGAATCCTAAGTCATCATCGACAGACGTACTGGTGATAGACAAATAGAAAACAACTACCATGGTAAGCAAATCCATGTTCGTCATGCAGGCCGCTGCCCGGTCTCGCAAGAATTTTGGGAGACGGAATTTTACGTGCGAAATTCCGTATTTCGTGGCTCTTGATTATGGCACTTCTAGTGATTGACCTAAAAAATCTTTTTCTCGTACAATTAAAGCTTTCTACTGATAATATTCTTCCTATATAACTATTAGGTCATGGCAGTTTAAACAATTCGTCCAAATTCCATAATGAGGTTTTGAATTCGTCTTCGATGATATACCAATCAAGCTCCTTATCATCCAGATCTGCGAGATCATTTAACGCATCAGAAATGTCAGTATCAGATTCGTCATTTTGGACAGTGATATCGTCCCCTGTTTCCAATGTCTCTGTATCTGAGATTTCACAGCTAGTGACAATCTCCGCATCACAAACGTTATGAACAAGATCGATGTGCTCTGTAACTTGGTTTGCATTGGACGCAAGACGTCTAAGCTGAGCAGCCATCTTTTCTTCGGTCCGATCCTGAGCGGCCTTTCTTTTTTTGATCCGATTCAAAGCTTCCAGTTGCACCATTGATGTGAGCTTAGGTTGGCTTAAGTGACTGCGCCCTTCAGTGTGCAAGCGGCCCGATCGAGAAAACAACCTTTTGGTCGCCGCGCTATTAACAACAACATTTTCAAGATGGAGAGCTAGTTCTGCAAGGTGTTGGTGGTCGGTATTCAGATTATATTTCCAAACATTTGCCCTTGCATTTGGGTTATCATTGGAACCTCGAAGACAACGATAAAACAGTTTCGAAATGATTAGATATTTATCCTTCGAATTGTAAAACGTGTCAAACGAGTTAATAAGTGTATCTTGCTGATCATCTCCCTGAATGGCTTTGTCCAAGAGAGTTAAACAAGAGAAAAAAGAACTGGGGAAAACGCCATTTGCAAGTATATCAAGGTTTGCTTCAGGATCCAGGACCATGGCGACCAGCAAAACTGGCACATCCCAAGTAGATTTAATGCGCTTATTCCATTTAGTTTTGAGTACCTCGAAGTCTTCTTGTGACAGCTCCTCCTTGGCCACGCAAACTAATTCATAAAACTTAGGTAGAACCTCCCTTAAGCGAGTACTATCTCTTTGCATATAATTTAGAATAGTAGCGCAGCTGTCAAATAAATTCCATAGTTTCGTCAAACGAGTCGTCAGGTCTGTTTCGCCAAGTCGATCATATATGTCACTTAAATGCTTTTTCTTCTCTGAATCCTGTTCATTCAAATACAAGTTTATAAGTAAACTTCTCACACTTTCAAGCTTTGGCGCAAAGTTTTTTAGCATGCGTGAGACAGTATTCCATCTTATGGGCGCCATTTTCACCAGTTTCGTGGGTCCGACCTCATCAATAATACACAACCATTTGAATTCGTCTTCTCGATGGGGGCTGGCCTTGATAATGTTAATAGCGCTTCGAACTGTATCGATAATAGATTTAACGCCAGGAACATGCTTGGCAAAATCTTTAATCATCAAATCGAACTGGTTCGCGAAACAAGGCAGGAACAAAATACCAGGATATTGCCGAGCCAACTCCGATTTCGCTGATTTATATGCTGCCGCGGAATCCGTGACTACTGCCTTTAGCTTGTTCTTGACACATTCCACTTGCATGTACTTGAGAATTTGTTCCTTGCAAGCTTGTTTGTTTTTCTCATCAGACGTCACGTCTACTGTGTCAAACGGAAGTGGCATTCCGTCTGGTAAGTGATAGACAACACCAAGAACGACTTTGTTATTGACATTAGTCCGGGTATCAAAAGTCAAAGTCACATGCAATTTCTCTGGCTTCAAATGCGCGATTATTTCTTGACGGATATCTTCTCTTATCCTCTCTGAAAGGTCCCGAGCCTTTTTGGCGGAGGGAATAAAATAGTCGGCTCGCAGCTCAGGAATTAATTCAAACATGAATTCTTTAAAATTTTCATTATCCAAAATTTCTTACGGAAGCCCTGTCCCCATGACAAACTTTGTAGCCATCGTGCTCACTCCTTCAATTCTTTTTCGGCTTGGAGGTTCGAAGGATGTAACCGCGTCCGAATTGTTGGCCTCAGTTTTTCGTCTTTTTACAGCGTTTTCGTTCGACCCACTTTCATAAACAAGAATCACTCTATTATTGTATGGACAGACATCCAAGTGATTTTGGAGTTCATTCCGTCTTCCTCTAAAAGGAGAGTGCTGGCCATGGTATGCACACCTACGGCATTCGTATAGGTACTCTTTTTCGAGCAACTTGACAGTCTCTCCATAATGATTCAAGGCTTCACTTGTAGATCTGAAGTTTCTTTCCTCCCGTGGTGGCATGTGGAATCCTTTGTTAAGCGAAACGTCAGATGCGGCCGCTTAAATAGTTAAAAGATACGCTGCGCGTCTTGTCGGCCACACGAGATTTCTTTCCTAATTTGGGTTGTGTATATAAATACGGATTTCCGTAAAATAACTTTAACTTCATGTCACGTGAGCTGATAAACTTGATGTTAGGGTTTATGGGATGACATCCTTGTAGCTTTACCTACTAGTGACAATGACAATCTCCAGCTTGCGTAAACTTTCCCCAAAAGCGGGCAAATATTTTTGCTACAAAAACATAAAAAAAAGGAAAAAAAGAAGGAGCAATGATCTATTGCGTATGACAATCTTTTAAAAATTTGCGGGAATTGTCCGTACGGATCTACACTTGATGACAAAAACGACTGTTCCTTTAGGTTACGATATGATCAATTAAAGTTCCCCTGAGCTTTAATAAGTAGTAAAATAATGCCTGCTCGTCATGCCCAAATCTTTAGAGCCAAAAAATTGGAGACAGATATATGACCATGTGAAATACATGCGGAGCCAAGTGCCGGCCCCTGTGGATACTATGGGATGTGAAAGGTTGCCCGAGAAACTGGGGGATCCCAAGGTTGAGCGGTTCCAGTTGCTCATTGCGTTGATGCTGTCGTCTCAAACTAAAGATGAAGTCAACGCACAGGCAATGGCTAACTTGCGAAACGGACTCAAAGGAGGACTCAACTTGGAGTCCATGCGCTCTGCTAGTGAAGAAGAGATCGATCAAATGATATGCAAGGTTGGGTTCCATAGAAGGAAAGCCCAGTATATCAAGAAGACGTGCGAGATACTAGTCGACAAATTCGAAGGCGACATTCCCGCGACTATTGACGAAATGATTAGTCTGCCAGGTGTGGGGCCTAAAATGGCACACTTGCTTATGCCGCGAGCATGGGGCAAGGTTGAGGGCATTGGCGTTGATGTGCATGTTCATCGGCTGGCTCAGATGTGGGGCTGGGCTCCTAAGTCTAGTCAGCCTGAGACTACGAGGGCAGCGCTAGAAAAATGGCTTCCCAAAGACTTGTGGACGGAAATTAATCCGATGTTGGTAGGATTCGGTCAGACAATCTGCAAGTCACGAGGATCAAAATGTGGCGAGTGTTTACTAGCAGAGGAAGGATTGTGCAAAGCCTCAAAGGTAAAGAGGACGAAGAAAGCTAAGGAGATAAAAGAGGAAGAAGATTTGACAAATAGCAAGCCTAAAATAGAAGTCAAGATCGAGTGATCGGGGAATAGGTTTTTTTTTTTTTTTTTTTTTTTTTTCAAATTAATATATTAATTATGTAGATATTACCATTATTATCATCATATCATTATCTCCATTAAATCATCTCTCCAAGGCAAAATCTATCTGTGCATTTAGACAGTCTCAACAGGCTGCTCTTGCTGCTCAGTAGAAACAGCCGGTTCAGGGCTCTCGGCAACTTTCTTTTGAGTAAGGTCGGTGTCCCCAGAGAATCTGGCATGCTTATTGTGCCATAATGGCTCAGTAGGAGGATGCAAACCGATGGATGCAAAGTCCACGTTTCTGACTACAAACAGGAGGGCGGAAGGCACAATGAGGAAACAGAACAGATCAATGATACCATAGAAGAAGGATTCAGAATCTGGTTGAACGACATTGCCACCATCACAGAGAGCCCAAGCTAAGGGGTAGATAGTGAGTAAGACGCTCAAGGATAAACCAAAGATTCTAGTCCACTTCTTTGTTCGTGCGTCAATTTCACCGGCAGCTTTGACATAGGGGCCGACTAAGTGGTAGACCACAAGGAAATAGGCGACGACACCAAAAGTGAAGTAGCCCCATTTGTAAGACGAATGTACAACAGCGCCGACCAAAAGCGAGACAACAAGTACCTCGGTGGATAGGATAGTAAATAAAATAGTAGGCAACGGAACGGCCGCGAAGACGGCAATGTTTCCCAACAAAGGAGGGAATGACAAGAACCAACCGATGTATCTAGCGTAGAAGATCTGACGGATACCGGGGGTTTCACTGCTGTTGTTGACTTGCGCATGGTTAAATTCTGCTTGAACACCTGCCCAACCCAGGTCAGATGCCATGGTGAAGTAGAGCACCGACATAAACAAGCCGGATGCAATGCTGTTGTAGAAGAAAAATCTTTCATTTGAGGGCTTGGTATACAATCCAAGGGCGATGAAAGACAGGGTCGCTAAGGCGAAAAGAGAGAATGCGGTCCAATACCAATCGGAACCGTTGGTAGTAAGATGGATGTCTAATCCTGTAGGGCGGTTGATGTCCAAGGCTTCATTTCCGCCTCGCTTTAAGAGTTCAATTGCGTCGATTTGCATGTCGTAGTAGTTGTTGGCGATTGAATGCTAAGGGATCTTTTTTTTTCCTCTTTTTTTTCCTTCCTCTTTTTTTTGTTGTTGTTTCTAGTGTTTCTAGATTGTTATACATGGAGGCAGATTTTCATTCACTTTATATACTTGCGTCAGTCACAGCTCAGATCATCCCTGTATTCAATAGTTTTCCGATAGACCCGGATATTAGAACGATCGGACACACTATTAGGAAATGTATAAACAATCTCTGTCTCGTGATGTTTGAGCAAATTGAGCAAACGTATGACATGCAAGTTGAAATCAGTAATTAGTCAACATCATCGCAGTTGCGTGATTAGGGCCCGCTTTTTTGGGGCATCAAAAAACGGAAAAAGAAAAAGAAAGAGAGCGAGCAAAAAAAAAAAAAGGAAAAAAAAGGATAAAAGATAAAATTCATTAAAGAAAAGAATTGAAAAAAGATACTGAATGAAAGACAATTGACTGAAAGACCAATTTGAAGGCGATCGTGAATTTTTCAAATCCATGATCGTTATTACTACTAGTTCTATTGTTATTACTACTAGTTCCATTGTTATTACTACCACTTCAGTCAATTGAGATCTGAAAACTATAGTAAATGAGATTAACTAGGCAGTTATGCCGCGCGGCCCGCCCGGCTGAAAAAACTTCAGACAGAAGAAAAAGAAAATAAAAGGGAAAAAATAATCAAAAGGGTCCGATTTTCTTTTTTCTCCAGCTGTTTTTTTTCTTTTTCTTTCTAACAGCCGTCACAAGGCGATATCAGAAAAAGCAACGCGAAACCTTAAGTTTATTGTAACCCGCCATGTGATGTATAGCGGATCCACATGTATGTTCCAGAATAGCAAAATTACCGAAAAACCTTGTATCAATAAACTTTTCTGATACGAAGCTGTGATTCATTTTTTTTCATTTGTAAGCGCATGCATTAGAGTTAACGGGACCTACGGATCGACTGCCATGTCATGTTGACCGCCCCGTGGGCCGAGTGGGTGTTGGACACTATGGTTTATGCCAAATAGGAAAAAATATGGTTCATGCTACAACAGTCCATAGCCGTCAGGACATTGAATCATGATAATAACGGTGATGATGCCGGATGGATGGCTTGCCGGCACACTAGACTAAAACTGAAATTTGTCTTACGATTAACACGAAAAAGTCCTTTTAATTATGTCTACTATGTGGCCTGATGTACCAACTCTAAGACTCATATCACGCAACAGTAGCGGTAGGGCAAAATTTATGTACCATTATGCAATGACATCAACTAGTTTCCGACAGCTGAGTCACGACGTGTTTCGTATTTGTGCATTATCAGTTGTATCGTGCTTAGTGAATTTCTCCCTGTGGAGAATATTCCGATTACTACTATTTTGTGGGGCACCCGCTGGTGTCAATGGTGGGTGGTCCGGCTCATCTGGCTTATCTTCCATATACCATCCGTTATGTTCGGCACTAATTGCGAGCATTGTGTATGTCATTCTTGACTGGTTTTTTGAACTGACTTGTGAATCTCCACCAATCGCCAATTTACCAACAATTCCTGGCTATCCCATTGTGGGCAATCTTTTCCAGCTGGGACTGTCAGAATCAGTGACATACCGACAGTGGGCCGAAACCTATGGGTCAGTGTTCCAAATCCGACTAGGCACTAAACGCATAGTGGTTGCCAATTCCTATGACAGTGCTCGATATCTATGGGTCGATAATATGACCGCGAATATTTCGCGACCACTCTCGTACACATTCCATAAAGTAGTGTCGTCGAGTCAGGGCTTAACGATTGGTACAACGCCCTGGTCTGCCACATACCGGCGAAAAGTCCGGGTCACTGCTCCGGCGCTGAACAAGCCAGCGGTAAGGTCGTACATGTCGGTGCTGGATAGAGAAAGCGAATACTGTATTCGATGCATGATTAAACATATGCGCACGCAGGATCCTGTAGAGGATATCGACGTGCACCCATATTTTAGCACGTATGCACTTAACACTAGTCTCATGCTGAACTACGGCACAAGACTAGACGAGATGGACCGGCAGCTGCTGGCGGAGATTATGGTAGTAGAGAAAGAAATCAGTCGGTTCCGAGGGAATTTCCACAACTACCAGGACTATTTGCCGCCGCTGCGCTGGATCCCATCATTGTTAAACAACAACTATTACAAGCGCGCGATCGAGTGCCGTCAGAGGCGAGACAGGTACATGGATATATTGTTGAATGGGTTACGCAGCAACCTGAAGAATGTACCCTCGTGCATCACGGGTAATATTCTCAGAGATCCCAATGCCGTTATCAGCGAGAACGAGCTGAAGAGCATATGCCTGACTATGGTGTCTGCAGGGTTGGATACTGTGCCGGCGATGTTGATTTTCTTTATTGGACACATGTCTCAGCCATATGGGCAGCGAATTCAAAATAAGGCCATAGAAATATTAGAAAAGGCATATCCTGATGGGCAGGCGTGGTTTTACTGTCTTAAAGAAGACAACATACCGTATATTCATGCGCTGGTGAAGGAGACACTTCGGTTCAGTGCGATGCCGATAAGTCTTCCTCGACAGACCATTTCAGACATCACGTACGAGAAGAATGTTACTATACCGAAGAACACGACGTTACTCTTGAATGCATTGGCTGCTGATTTTGATGAAACACATTTTCATGATCCATTTGTGTTTTACCCTGAGCGGTATTTAGAAGACGAGAAGATCATTAATAATAGAGGGCCCGCCCATTACGCATTTGGAGCAGGCAGCAGGATGTGTGCAGGTAAGAATTTGGCGGAACGGGAGCTATACACGGCCATTATACGAATTTTATGTTCTTTCATTATACTGCCGCCGTCAGATGAATCACAGATGATGGAGTGTGATCCACTAAAAATCTTCAAAGAGCACAATTCATTAATGGTTGAACCGCCACGCTTCAAAGTACGGCTTGTTCCACGGGAGCCAGACATATTAGAGATGTTAAAAATAAGCAAGGAAAAAAAGGAGGAGCAGAGAGAGGAAGTCAAGGGTTGACTACAAAAAGATAACATAATCAGGTAGACTAAAAAATAAATCAAATTAAGAACGCATTTTTTTTTTCTTTCTTTCTCTTTACAATATTCAGATTTTTCAACTGTCGTCTGACTTTGGCTTTCTATTTAGAGTTAGTAACGTGAGATGGCACGGCTGAGAAAACGGCTGAAATTATTTTTTTTTGCACCGGCCGCCGTCAACTGAAAAATTAACAAAACGCAACAACAACTAACAGCAATGGAGGCTATAAAACGCGACATTGATATCGACGCAACGACAGTCCTACCATTTATTTATGAATACCTAAAACGAAATGGGTACGACAGCAGTGTGAAAGCACTGAAAAAAGAAGTCGGTAAAAAGAATCCTAATGTGGAACTTAAGGATGAAGAAAAGTTCCCATTAGAAGCCGTGTTGTGGATGTTCCTGAATGGCAAGACGAGGAAAGAAATGGAAGGAGAAGAATCAGAGACAGACTCGAAGGAAGCCAGCCCTATCTTGAGTTCGAGTTCAGAGTCTAGTTCAGATTCCGACTCCAGCTCAGAATCTGATTCAAGTGCAAGCTCCGAAAGTGAGTCTAGTTCTGATTCTAGTTCTAGTTCTGAGAGCGATTCGGACTCTAGCTCAGATTCAGACTCTAGTTCCAGTTCTGATAGCGACTCAGACTCCAGTTCGGACTCTAGTTCTGATAGTGATTCAGACGCTAGTGCAGCTAGCGATTCCGATTCTAGTTCGGATTCTGAGTCAGATTCTAGCTCTGATTCCAGTGCCAGCTCCAGCTCGAGTGATTCCGACTCAAGTTCAAGCTCCGACTCCGAGTCTGACTCTGAAGCAGAGGAATCTTCTGAAGCCAAATCCTCGGACAAACCAATCCAGAACAACAATGCACCTTCTGCTAAACGACCACGAGAAGACGATGATAGTGGAGAAGGCGAGCAGCAAAAGAAAAAGATTTCTGCTTCGGTTTTGGGTAAAGAGCGGTCTGGAGATCGCCAATTTTTCTCGAGAGTTGATAGATCGAAAGTTGACTTTGAGGATCATACGCTAATGGACAATACATACAAAGGGGCGGCAGGAACTTGGGGAGAAGCAGCTAATGATAAACTAAGTAAAGTGCGTGGAAAGGACTTTACTAAAAACAAAAATAAGATGAAGCGAGGAAGCTATCGTGGTGGAACAATTACTATGGCTTCAGGAAGCTATAAATTTACTGATTAATTAAATAGATAGATAGATAATAGATTTTAGCATATTCAAAATTCGTATATTAATATGTGTGTCTATGTGCTTTGGGTCCATTGTATAGATATTACCCGCTACTCTCACTTCCCTCAGAACCATCTTCTTCGAAACATCAAATTCCCGGGGCCTCAACTAGACTCAATCAGACTCTTATTCATCTACAGAGAAAATACCATATTTTCCTAACTCAGATACTAGCTATGTGCACACAGAAGCGTTACCAGAATCAGCTCCAAAAAAAGTCACAAGGCACTTCCCTGGATGATGGAGATGGCAGTAGAACTGCAGCACATAGCTCAACTATCCTTGGCTGTAACGAAGTGTGCCATATGTACATCTCGATGAACTTTGTATACCCTTTGTGCTGCGCTACAGTGTGCTATACTACAGTGGAAGCAGGAATATTCGACTTGCCTTCTTGGTCAGTCTTCTTAGCCTTCGGGTTTCTGCGCCGTCTACCACGACGCTTCCTCACACCACCAGTGCGCGACGACAGTCCGCTGATTTGGGCATTGTTCTTGGCACCGTCTCTAGGTTGTCCACATGATGGTTCCTCAAAAGCAAACGGGCTGTTCGTCGAGTCCCAAATACGAGTAGAAAGACGACTTGTTGCTGCCTGAACATTTTCACAGGTAAAGAAGGCTTTTGCCGGCGCCCGCCGACCTTCATATTCTCTTTCTAATTCATGCACCTTACCGCACTAAGATTCCGCCTCTCCAACTCCATTAAGTACAAGCCTCCCTAAAATATCTCCAAGACTAAGTTCGTTTTCTAATTTCCGACTGATCTGGGAAAGAACGCGGAAACCATCCCCCTCGCCGAAGGGACGCAAATCAACCTCGGGATGTGTACTTCCAAAAGTAGTATACTCTACCAATAAATTCAATACTTCGCGAACACTAGGCCGAGTTGCGACTACCCAAATGATCTCCCACAGCACGTCGAGAGGAACAAAATAAACATGCTCATCTACATTCCTATACGGGAACCTGCTCTGTATTTCCTGACATATCTTCTTTTTGGCTCCCTCTTCCGTAGCCAGCAGAAGAATATCAATAATCCGCTTCATCTTAAACGGTTCAACACGGCCATTCAATGCCAGTTTACCGCCACTTTTAAGCTCTATGGGAGTAGTTAGATTGAGAGCAAAGATCGCATGGCCGAGCCATTCGTCAAAGTTACTGAAATTAGAATACAACTTGATCGGCATCTCAACATCCCAAATGCGGGCCGGGGAAATTCTATCGGAAAGCCAACTAAACCGGACATGCTACTCCTCACTAAGCGAAGGTACATCGAGAAGTGAATTCTGCTGAATTTTAAATTTCATTATGCCAACATTTGTAGGCGCACTCCCATAGGATTGGTCCTGGCGTCCAGTAAGCACAACGGAATCAGCGAAGCTGGTTACAGCAGAATGAACCAAGCCACATTTATTCGCACTTAAAGTGCAGCTAGAAGGTTGCGAAGGTTCGGCGGAAGATTCAGGGATAGTACCATGCTTCAATCCTGATGAAGTGTTCTCAAGCTCACCGTCCACCTCAGGGACTGGCAAGCAGCCAGCGCATTCCGCGATACCGTTAGCTTTAGGATTCTGCGGATGCTCTAAGATTGTCGAAGTTCCTGACTTCCTGCTCTGAGTCGATCCCTGCGACCTCCTGGACTTGTTAATGCTCGGGTTCTTTTGTGAGAAATAACGGTCAACGTCAATCTATGCCGCGCATATCGTCTGCCGAGTTCACTACTTCTCTTCAAAAAAAATAAAAAAAATTAAAAGCGCGCTCGTGAGATATATCAGAGGAAAACCTCTTTTCCTGGGTTTTTTGGTCTTTTCTGTCAAAGAAAAGACATTTTTCTTCATCTAATTAGGAAAGAAAAAGATTACATAATCAACAGAGATTTTCCCAGATAGGACATATCAGTATATAACTTAGCCTGCAAGTGCAACCCCAAGTCAACTTTAAACTGCGAACTAATGCTCCGACGTAGTGCCACTAAACGGAACTACCAGGAAGCAGATATCAGTGACGGCTATGGATCAGAAGATTCGGCGAATACATCATACGGAGAGGACGAAGAAGAAGAAGAAGACTTGGTTCCGAAGACCACTAATCGAATCAAGCTCCGGTTAAAGCCTGGGCGGGATGATAGAGGCGATATTACTAATGGTAGTGCAGAAAATAATAACAGCAATGTAAATGCCAATAACGCTAGTACCGTCGTGACGATTAACGGTGGCGAAGGCTATAGGGGCGACAGCGTGTCTAATATGTTTGGTAAGTCCGATTACTCGTATCTTAAGCTCAAGCCAGATCATGCATCCCGACCTCTGTGGATTAATCCAGACGATGGACGCATCATTCTTGAAAGTTTTAGCCCGCTAGCAGAGCAAGCGCAGGATTTCTTAGTTACTATTGCCGAACCTGTGAGTCGTCCGTCTCACATTCACGAGTACAGAATTACTGCCTATTCGCTGTATGCGGCAGTGTCTGTGGGATTAGAGACCGATAGTATTATATCAGTATTGAACCGACTGTCCAAAGTGCCGGTCCCGAAATCTATTATCTCGTTCATTCACAGTTGTACCGTGTCATATGGTAAAGTCAAGCTTGTACTGAAGCATAATCGTTACTTTTTGGAATCTTCACATGCCGACACTCTGCAGATGTTGCTGCGAGATCCGGAACTAAGTCAGTACAGAGTCGAAGCATCAGAAGTTACCACTAAAGATGGTCTAGTAACTGAGCGCGGGCCCCGCGGGAACATTGTCTTCCCTGTGGCTGGTGCTAAGTCGGCGACTGCTGATGGCGCTGGCGCAAGCGGTAACATTTCTAATAATACTGAAAAGATTAGTACTGGAACCAGTGACGAGGTCCCTGAAAACATCTTTTCGGCGATAGTGGACGTAGAGCAAGACGACGATGACACTGATGCAGTGCATTCCTTCGAAATTTCTCCTGGATCCGTTGAATCAGTCAAGAAGCGATGTCAGGAGATAGACTACCCAGTTTTGGAAGAATATGATTTCCGCAATGATTTGCGGAATCCAGACTTAGATATCGATCTGAAGCCGTCAACGCAGATTCGACCATACCAAGAGAAGAGTTTGAGTAAGATGTTTGGAAATGGACGAGCGAGAAGTGGAATCATTGTTTTGCCGTGTGGTGCGGGTAAAACATTAGTTGGAATTACAGCTGCATGCACTATACGTAAGAGTGTGATAGTACTATGCACGTCGTCAGTATCGGTGATGCAGTGGAGGCAACAATTCCTACAATGGTGCACAATTCAGCCAGAGAATGTAGCAGTATTTACGTCAGAAAACAAAGAAAAGTTTAGCGGTGATGCAGGGCTGGTAATTTCAACATATTCAATGGTGGCCAATACTAGAAATCGGTCACACGACTCACAGAAAATGATGGACTTTTTGACAAGTAGAGAATGGGGATTTATTATATTAGATGAAGTGCATGTTGTACCGGCGGCAATGTTCCGTAGAGTTGTTACAACAATTGCAGCGCATGCGAAGTTAGGACTTACTGCTACTCTAGTGAGAGAAGACGATAAGATTGATGACTTGAATTTCTTAATTGGCCCTAAGTTGTATGAAGCAAACTGGATGGATTTAGCACAAAAAGGCCATATTGCTAATGTTCAATGTGCGGAGGTGTGGTGTCCTATGACTAGTGAATTTTACCGAGAATATTTACAGGCTAGTGCAAGGAAGAGGATGTTATTGTACATTATGAATCCCACTAAGTTCCAAGCCTGTCAGTTCCTAATTGAATACCATGAGCGACGTGGCGATAAGATTATTGTATTTTCTGATAACGTATATGCATTGAAGGCATATGCACTGAAACTGCGGAAGCCGTTTATCTTTGGCGGGACTCCGCAACAGGAGCGTATGTTAATTTTGAAAAACTTCCAACATAATGACGACGTGAATACAATTTTCTTGTCAAAAGTTGGAGATACGTCAATTGATTTGCCAGAAGCTACATGCCTGATTCAAATTTCTTCCCACTATGGATCTAGAAGACAGGAAGCGCAGAGATTGGGAAGAATTTTGCGAGCTAAACGTAGAAACGATGAAGGATTTAACGCATTCTTTTATTCGCTTGTATCTAAGGATACTCAAGAAATGTACTATTCAACCAAGAGACAGGCGTTCTTAGTTGATCAGGGCTATGCCTTTAAAGTTATTACCCATCTGCATGGAATGGACCAACTACCGAATTTGGCGTACTCGACTGCTGAGGAGCGTCGTGAGTTATTGCAAATGGTCATGTTACAGAATGAAGATGCCGCAGGTATTGAAGCTGGCGATGACGCTGAGAATTTTGTGGGCCGTGGTAATACGAAGCTTAATGGCGGTGGTCCTTTCAATAGGCCTAAGGCTAAACGAGCCGTAGGAAGTTTGGCTAGTTTGGCAGGAGGTGAAGACATGGCATACGTGGAGTACAACAAGAACAAGAACAAGGAGCTTAAAACACATCATCCACTTATCAACAAAATGTTGTACAGCAAGCGGAAGAAATGAACCATAATCTATATGTATTTATTATTTAAGTAGAAAAGGAACAGAAAAATAAATATTCTTTTTTGACTTGAAAAAAGTGCTTTTTGTTTATATTGCTTGAATTGCTGGATCAAGATGATTCGTTGTTGCTGTGACGCGGTGACAGTTGTGCCTACGCCCTGGATTACGGTCTTCATGGACCCAGTAAGCGGGCATTCTGAAATACTTCGTTAACGGAGAGACTGTTTATTAAAAGACTTGCAAAGCTTAGCCTGTTTTCCTATGTGACGTATGACGTAGCTCGTTATCTATGGCTATTGTGATTACTAAATACTCCGGATAGATGTCGTTATTGGGGCTCTGTTTAGATCATGCCAAATCGGGAAGAGGTCCTCATCTCTTGTTGTATTCAAGCAAGTGAATATTGGTCCATATCATTCGAGATCAAACTCAATGCCACACCGCCAATTCTACGCTGGTATGATATTATCAGGGCTAGCGATCCTTTCATATGCGTACTAACAAGTCATCATCACCGCACAGACCACCGATTAAACAAGATCATCCCACGTCTTTGGGCTCATTATCGTTTTGTGGGGCCTATTCATCGCCTTGGGTCAAGAATTATTTCACATTTTTTGACTAGAAGGTGTAGATCGCTGTTTTTACATTGTACGGATTGTTACTCGCGTCACTATGACAATTCATCCACAGTTCTAACCACATAGGTTTAGCATTCTCTGAATACACTGATGCCTCCACAAGGGCCAAAAACCTGCATGGGCTAGCATTCTTTATTTTGAATAGGGAAGTCTGATTTGACCGAGGCCTGGTCGCACTTTCGGTACATGGCAAGCCCGTACCAGTTGAATAGCTTATCTAGGCCCTAAGGGCGGTTGCAACATGCGGCAAAGTGCCGTTTCCATATGTCCTATCACTACCATGTTTGAAATGTATATCTATCCGACATCGATTGTACACACATTCCGTCCAAAGGCCCACCAATGCCGGAACCTGCTCCGGCTAATTCCAAAACCATTATAAGGAGATATTTGGTCCTGATAAAAGATTTAGACGAAAAAGAAAAAAGAAAACTCCCCTGGGGCATAGAAAAGGAAGTCATACCGTAAGTCACGCATACAAAATCTTCAGAAAAAATTTAATTTATAATATTATATATATGATAAAAATCAGTAATAATACAAAGACATCATAAAGATGCCAAAGAAGTAATGCAGAATAAATGATACAAAAGAAAAAATTTCACATCATCTTTCATCTTCTTCCTTCAGAGACTGATTTCTTCTTTGCCCATTTCGCCCATCTTAATCCACACGCATTACATAACGTTTTAGGACCATTAGGACCCTTCCGCCATTCCGGAGACTCTCTAGTTCCACATTCCGAACAAACGTATCCCATATCGTCGTCAACAGCCCTTGATCGACGTCTCACTTTGGGAGGCGGCTGCGAGGAGTTTGGACGTTGCTGATTATCAATTGAAGTGATGGATGGCCGTTTTAGAGTATAAGAGGAAAAATCAATTTCAGCTTGACGAGGTCTCGAAGCGGCAGCTGTGGCCTTTTGAGACCGACTTTGTGAGACATGCGCACGAGAAGAAGAACCACCTGTCTGATGTAGCTGCTGCTGCTGCTGCTGAATAGGAGAGTGCTGAAGATCCGTTATGGCAGAATAGTTTAATGAGTTAAAATTGAAATCCGGTGAAACATACTCGCTATTTGCAGTGTTATCCCAATAAGATCCAAAATTATGAGGCGATTGACACTGGGGATAGCAATAGTAGTAATAATCATCCAATGGACTTGTTGACTCAAAAAATTGCGCTGGTGGTACTGGAGTGCTCTGAGCCGTGTATGACGGCGTGGTCGTCAAACTGTTCGCCCATGGATGAATTTCATCCAGCGAAACTGTCGGTTGCGGCGACTTCGTCATTGGTGACATCATCGACGCAGAGTATGGAGAAAGCGACAACGAAGATACGGCTATGCCATTGTTTGCGGTAGCGGTAGCAGCAGCAGCAGCTGCTGCTGCTGCTGCGCTGGGCAGCGTACTCGCTCTGAACCGACCAGCTGACGAAGACATAGGAGATGTGACACTTGAAGCAGAAGATGGTGAATGGTGGACAGGGACATGATGAGCTATCTTCTTTGCCGTTGTCGTTGAAGCAATAGTTGCACTGACAGGAGGCGTAGACGATGAGTCTCTAGAAAACGGTGTATCAAGAGGATCTATAGGAGAATCCAAAGATCTAGAAGAATAAATTGCAGCGGCCGTGGTTACAGCTGGATTGAAGCTTGTGGCAGATGTGGCAGATAACGGCAACGTCAACGGGGTCGAAGGTGGGCTGATCGTTGATAAATGCCCTGGAGTGTCAATGGTAAGATTTGATAACGCATCTAGTGCCAAGCCTTTTTGCTGCTGAGAAGCTCTTCTTCGACGACGCCATAGAGAATCAAAATTTGTGCCAGACGATTGCAAAACAGACGTAGGGCCTATGTTAAACTCAGGCATTTTGTCATTGGACGATGATAATGAGGATGCTGGTGGTGAAGATGATAAAGAACTCGAAGAAGAAGAAGCGGTCGCAGAAGTAGACGACGAAGAAGCTGCCGACTGCTCAGTGAACTCGTGGACTGCACCTCCTTGTCCTTGTCCTTGCCCTTGGGTCTGAGCGGACTGCCCTTCGGAAGATGACGTAGGCGATAAGGAAGACACCGGCGACAGGGGCTTTGAAAACGAGGCTCCGCTCACGCTGCGGAACTGAGGTCGTCTAATAGGCCGCGTAATAAGAACCATTCCCTGTTGCGTCGGGGACCCGTGGCCCTCACAGAGCACGTAGTCGTCATGACACTTAAATCTGTAGATCATCTTCAATGAAGTGTGGTTCGAGATTACAGCGCTTAATGAGGAAAGAAATTGGTCAATGTCTTCCGGATGAACATACGCTACAATTGGCACACCAATTAGATCAGATGGCTTGGTCAAGCCTAGCATAGACACAGCAGCTGGAGTAACATTAACAATATGACCTAATGGCGATAGAGAGTAAATAATTTGTTCTGTTGGCACGGAAACTGACGAGAAAGAAGATGATGCAGATAAGGTAGTAGGTGATGTTGAGATGTTACTATTGGCTGTTGTGGCACTAGTAAAGTTGAGGTTAGCGTGATTGCCGTTTCCGTTACCGTTGGAGCTAGCGCTAATGTTAGAGGTGGCATTGACGTTTGGGCTGGCATTGATGTTTGGGCTGCAGGGATTGGCGGCAGTGATGTTGTTATAGTCGTTCTTATTCTCGCCTTCACCGTTATTCCCATCATCCAGATCAGACGGCGACCTGATCATCGTCGTTGCCGCCGACTTCCTGTCTATAGAAGCGGCATTAAATCCTGCGAAGATATCAGTGCTCAATTGGACAGCAGGAGACGCAGACGGGGACAATGACGCAGCAGTATTGTTGTTGATGATACTCGCAGGACCAGAGCCAGTAGGTCCCGAAGGATATCCGTAAGGTATATCGAATGAGTGATGATGATGAGGGTGATGGTGTTGCTTATTACTCAGAGGATCAACCCATTGAGGAAGTGCCGTTTGCGCTTGCATAAGGAATGTATAGAGAGCTGTGGTTGATACTATCTAATGCGAAACAAGACAGAATGATTGATTGGAGATATTAATAATAAAAGTACAGGGGAAGAAACCACACTTGAGAAGAAAAAAAAAAAAAAAAAGAGAAAAAAAAAGAAAGGATGCTTAAGTCGTCCAAGAACTGTCGTCTCTCCGTTCTCCTTCGAATAGGATAAGAAATGCTATTCTCAGGACTGTAGTAATAAATGAAGGCTTCGTGCGGGTGTGTGTGTGTGTCGTAGGAAATGAGTTAAAGGAAATATTGGAGAGGAATATTAGGACAATTCAAAAATAGCAGTCGACCAGCCGGAGACAAAGCACCTTTTTTTTTTTTTTTTTTGGAATGGATGGACAGAAGTTCCAAATTGTCTAGGGGGGCTGGTCTATATACCACAATTAGGTTTCTATATGATAACGCCAGCAACAATAAAGTGCGCAATTCTATCATACAAGACTATGCATGCCACTGCATAGGGTGCAGTAAAAGTACCCACGTTATTTTGTTTTGCTGTATGCTTTATTTTTATTGCCCCTGATGACGGGGCTTGTGGTATGGCTAAAATATTATACTGCTCACATAGCAAAAAGAAACTACCAGGCAAAGAAATTTGAAACCGTTAAACGGTTAGTTAGCAACTCTTGCTGTTCGTTTGGTCGTCCGTTATCGTTTTTTGTTCCGCATTCTTTTTATTTTTTCCTTTTCTTTTTCTGGCTTTTTTAGTGATTTATTTTTTATTATTATTTTCTCGTCTTGGGTATTTTATTTTTTTCTTTTTTCTTTTTTCCCTATATCTATAGCCGCTATCAATTAATCCCGCACCGACCACAACGCACGCACCAGTGCGCACCGTGCGGTATCCCTCCTGCCATAAGTGGAGCTCCCGTTCCTGACATAAACGTACCCTCGCTTAGGTAATATGCCACTTAGATACATGCATACATATTACTGTATACCGCTACACACATGGAATGTAATGCAATAAGTCATACGGCTTATTGGGGCCAGGCTCGAACGGTTTAGGAAACAAATATGCACGAATTTGTCTGATTCCGTTGTGTCTTATGTCCGCTCAGTTAACCTACGTTTTGTTACTACTATTTCAATTTTTTTTTATTTTTTTTTTTATTTGGTTTTGTTTATTCCCTATTGTTGTTGAATTCAACCGTCCTCAACCGGCCGACGGCCCGTGCCGTTATTAAATGATACTAAGTTTAGAAACGTAAACAAAGGTTAAATGTTAGGGTCTTTCTTCGTCCCTGGCCAAATGGAATCCCGTGCTCACCCCACTTAATCCAGCCAATTAACTTAAAGCGTTCCTGGGGTGGACATGCCCCATTCTACCCACTGGGTAATCACGTAATCATCGCATCACCCACCTGTGTAACTATAATTACGTAGTATATTGCAGACGCGGCGTAGTACCTGCTGCACTGTACAGGGCACCACACATTTAACGTTGATCGTTCAGCGCCGCCCCCAACCCCCAGCCAAGAACCCTCTTCACCCCGCATGCGCCCAAGTGCGCACTGAATGCAGACTCGTTCGCGTTTTTAATATCTTGTTTCGAGTCTATAGCCCCGCTATCTTCATGCACGCGTTCAAAAGTGTAGTTATAACCTCCCGCTAAGTAGCAAGCCAGTCGTTAGTGACTATTTTGCCGCAAAATTACCTATCTATTTTCCAGTACAGCTATGAGAACAAAGAACTTACATACCAAATAACATTATTGTCATGTCAAGAACAAGATTACTGGCTGTTATTTTTGTCTCCTCGTATTTCTGCATTCACCGCCTTGTCTTTTCTTTTTCTTTCGTTCTTTCTTCTTCCTTTCTTTTTTTTCGTTTCTTTCTTCCTTCCTTCCGTTCGTTCTTTCTTTCGTTTATTTTTTTTTCTTTTTTTCTTTTGTTGTTTTTCTGCCTTTATTTACATTTTTCTTTTTTTGTTCAAGTCCGCTGGACCAGGGCTCGCCGAACTTTCGCCTTTTCGTTCTCGGGGGCGGTAATTGCCAAAAAAACCCTGACGCATATGCACCAGCGCTTTTGAACTCCCCAACAATGCGACGCACATCCATAAAGTGGCTTATGCACCCTGTTATGGGAAAAGCAATTTGGTCCGCCGACTGCCTCGGCCAATCACTCCTCAAATAGCATTTATGACCGTTAACCTTTAGTGATAAGCTATAAACCGTTAGGGGATGTCTGAGAAATCTGAGACATTTGTTATCAAACTACTGGCCCCGCTTTATTCTTAATATTTTGTTTTTCCTATTGTGTGTCATAAGCTTCCCCACATTGTCGCTCCCACCGTTATAGCCATTATTTTAACACAGCTCCTGGTGCGGCCGCGCCTACTCATGGGTCCCATGTATGCAATCGCAAAATCGTCCATTGGTAACAATAACAAGAATAAGGATAATAATGATAATAATAATAATAATAATAATACTAACAACCTGAAATGATTATGCATTAATTGTACTGTATTCTTGCTATACACACCGTCTAGTCTACATCGCTCCGCACACATGCGCTTAAACGCACGGATGCACTCCCTCCCGGTATCGGACTCGGATTCCGGCCTCTCTATTCGTCCTCTTGATACCGCTGCATAAGCAATCTCGTGTATTCAGCAGGCTGATTCCACAATTGAGCCGCCTGTGCATTCAGCGGACTGCTATTATTTGGCTCTCCCAGTAATGACTGTAATGAGAGCAGTATCGTCTGCACGTTATAGACTGCCGACCACTTGTCTTTTAGGATGTCTAGACAGATATTGCCGGCCATATCGACATTGGGATGCCACATTGGCGATGTGAACTTAACTGTTGGTGCATGAAACGGGTAGTCAGTCGGAAATTCCAAACTGATTTTGAATTTCAAGCCCTGGTAATAGGTGTCACTGGGCCCTTCAATGACTCCTTTCCAGATTAGCAGGTTAGCGTCTGATTCGGGAAACGCCGATATTCCTGGAGTGTTTGACATCATTAATTGCATTAGCTCGCTTTGCAGCCTTTTACTGACAGACTGTCCATCAGGCATTTTTTCATTTCCACTGCCAAGCTTGCTACTAGACGAGATTGCTGCATCTAGTGGATTGGTATTTTGAGTGTCTGGGATCATGTTCTTTTTTTTTTTTTTTTTCTGTCTCTCTTTTCTGCAATTTCTTGGCGTCTATCGGGAAAGGTCCTTTAATACTTCTTTTGCCTTATGGTTGTATCTTTACGTCCGCGTCTGTTTTTATGGTTAGCAATTCGGTTCAGATGTGTCTCGTGAGCTCTCAACCGATTGACTCGTGTGTTCCTTTTTCTTTTTTAAGATTTGAGTTCGTATTTTTTTTTTTTTTGGTTTTTTTTTTCTTAATGATGTATCAATCGATCGGTTGATTTGCAAACGTCAAACTTCTCAATTATGATTTTAATAATCAAGTTGGTTATGGACCTTTTGTATAGTTATGGTACTAAATGTCCAGCCACCACCCTTCAAATTTAGATTAATATTAACCGACCCACTCAAAATGATCGATATATGCACAATTTTTAAGTACCTAAAACTGTTCTTTTGTTCTTTTCTTTCTTCTTTTTTCGATCACTCGATCGATCAGCCACAGATAATTCTTGTTTTGGAAATCTGTCTGTACGTCTTCTTCGGCTGACTGGTTAATATATCAACAACCGTGTTAGGGGTAGGGCCTGTTAAGGTTTGATTTTTTTTTCCCTTTTCTTCTCTTCTTCCGTCCGTATTTGTTTATGTTTTCTAATTACCTTGTTGGTGCGCAGGGTAATTGTACCGTAAATTAATTTACTTGAAGCTTAAATAATAATGTAGCAACCAGTACTGTATTATATGTATATGCTATTACAGACCACCTATAGATCACATGTGGGAGGGCGCCATGGTGGTCCATCACACGTGGGGTTCTTCTTTGGGTAATCTACAGCGTGAAACAACTCCCGCAGGCCACAAAATCCTGCCCTTCATAGCGTGAATAAATTAGATAAACCGATTCGCTTCACGGTTCCCATAGCTTTCATCGCGTACACCTTCGTTTTCTCCCATACGCGACCGTCCTCGCTACTACTAGTCCCGTGCGTTTCCGTGTTATCTTCTTGGTTTCTTCAATCCACTGCTTTCCACCCGGGCACATCATACTTTACTCCTGTGAACGATGCAATACTTATCGGCACTTTAGTCCATTTCCTGCACGGTTTGCCTGATCTATCCAACGCTTTAATTCCTGGGTTTCCCGCGTTGGTGCCGGGTTTCGTTCCCTTCGCCGGTGTCAAATCTCCACCAGGCGATGCTGGAACCATACTAGTTTTCTTCTTCAATATCTTTTGCCTTTTAGCTTCAGTAGGTGTCCTATCATTATTCGATGGTGCAATCCGCTTATGCGTAGGAGTAGAAGGAATATTTCGAAGTATTTGAGGCGGCAGTTTAAGAACTACCATACGACTTTTGGCCATAGTTGGTTGTCTGTGGTGGTGGAGGTGGTGCAACTTGGTTTTTTCCCGTTAGGGTCGAATAATGGATACCTTTCGCGTAATCTTGTCACGTGACCCCATAACCATTGAAGGACGGGAGAAGGCATGAATGCAGTCGCGGGGAATGAGCACAGGATCAGTCTGAATAGTGATATACAATTGAACCGACCATCCAATAAACCGTGATTTTAGAACTTGGCTCCCGAGGGTTGGCAAATTGACGATGTACAAAAAAAAAGCCGCTGCATTTCGACCAACACATGAAAAGCTCCATCTTCCCATAGCCAACTTGTTTATTAAAAAACCAATATGGTAAAGAGAGTGACAAGTGTCCAATGAACAACGAGCATCTTTCCCCTATGATGTTTTGCATGCAACTGGTTTTTCTTCAATTGAAAAATCAATTATCGTACAGTTAACAAGTCACGAATTTACATACGCCTAGAATATTCATTTTTTTAAATAATAATCCCATTTTTATTAAATACCATCTATAATATATATATATATAACATATGCTAAATGAATGCCAAACCATGCAACCGTTAATTCAAAATATTCCGTTAATCAAAATATTCATGCAGCTCGTAACCTTTTTTTTCTTTTGATTTTCATTCAAAATTCTTTTCTTTCTGTTTTATTTCTGTCTTGCCCCACCTCTCTTTTAGTACTTGTCATGATTACAAATACTTCTTAAATAACTTGTCATCCAGCCATCCGACTTTCTCGTATGCACTGAACAACCTTGATGCCTTGTTCACATCAATACGACACGCCTTCTGAGAATCCGTTCTTCTAAACGGCAACCCTTGTCTTAACCGATGAACTTTCTCTGCAAATAGACGTCGCTTGGAGTCAAGGTAAATATCTACCGGCAGTCTCAGTACACTGGCCAGGTGAATCTCGGCAGGATGGAGTAGATGCACATTAGGATCCTGACTCAAATCCATAGGGACGCCTTTCCATTCAGCTCGTAATGACTTTCCAGCAGGTAGTGTGTCAATTGACGGCGAGTAATCTGTGATTTGTGACAATGACATATCGTGAACTTTAGATGGCGCAGGCGAAGATGCCGCTGATCTATACTGTCGATGCACTGGCGTCGACGGCCTACTTGGAGCATTACTACTGGCGACTCTGTGAACTAACGCTTCTGGTGCCAGACTCGAATTTCTTATTGAACTTCGAGTAATTGCTCCAGTGTCGCTCTCTGCATCTGAATGATATGCAAACCTTCTTCTACTGCCAATTGTCGCACTTCGCGCTTGACGCGCCATTTTGGCCTGCAAATATGAAGACACCGACGAGCTGCTGTGCGCAGTGGAAGAAGAATTATATCTGGGGACGCCATGGTCCACTGATACGTAATTGGACCACGACGGCCCATGCAATGTGTACATTTCAAGATATGCACGCTCCCTTTCGAAATATGCTACTGGATCTTTCTTTAACGACGTCCACGCGTTAGACCTTAGTGGGGTTTTCGGGTCATATTTCGTAATTGAAAATTCCCGCTTTTTTCCATGTTTTTCAGCGACCTTTAACCGGTGGTCAATTGGTTCAATTTGTCGCTTCTTTTGAGGTGGGGTAACTAATACGTCTTCATTGTCGTTGGATCCCTTAATATTATTACTAATAGTTTTTGCGTCCTCCAATGCCGCTAATTTTTTCCCAGATCCACCGCCAACGGTTCCCACACCCGCACCTGCACCAGCCATTAATTCGGTACTCCTTGGATATGGAGACAATGGCGGTGAGAGCATTGCAATTGTATAGTCTTGTTTATCCATTTTCGGTTGTCCAATTTATTCAATTGAATTCAATTCAATCCCTTTCTCTTTTTTTTTCTTTCTTTCTGTTGTTAATTGATAGTCCTGATTAATTTGAAAGTCGTGACAATTAATACTGCAGACTCCTTTTTATCCATAATTTTTTTTTTTAGCTTAGTTAGGTCCGGTCGAGAAGAGGGAAAAAAAAAAAAAAAAAAAGGGCCTGTTTAGGGCATATACCCCAACCCTGCCGTATCCGGTTTGAACACCCTTTTGTATTAATACGTAACTAGTTAGCCCTGTTTTAAAAGAAAAAAGATACAATTGAGTTTGGCGTATCAATTAAATTAACTAGCTACCATCTAACTAGTGCGGGGATTTCTATTTAGTTAGATTAGATTGACCGCGTTCATTTCAATATTAATAGCTATATTCTTTTTACGTTCACGTGAACAGGGTGGGTCAGATGGTGCATACAATAACATTCCAAAGGATATAATAAATTGTCTTTTTTTCCGTTCATATATAAGAAAAAGAAAAATGGAAGAAAGGAAATATTTGTTCGTATATTGGTACCGCGATAAGCGGAAAAAGGGGCATGTGGGCAAAAAAGAAAAAAAAAAAAAATCTCGCCAGTGTCACCACCAGGGCGAAGAAGAGAGAGAATAAGAAAAAGAAAATATATCGTAATCGTTAGCCTATTATTCCCATCAAACTTTTCTTTTCGCCCAACGGCCTTCCAAATACAGGTCGGTATTTAATCCCCATTAGGATAAAGTTACCTAGACCGTTTGGCCCTGCATTTAATAACTCAGATACTGATGGCAGTTTAGCGGCCGGGTTACGACGGATTGACCAACGTGGAACAGGTTTTGAGGTATTTTCTTTTGTTGTGTCGTTTTCTCCTTCTCTTCCATATCTTTTTGTTCTTTTTCTTTTTCTTTTTTTCCTTACTCTTTTTGTTCTTCGTTGTTAGCCTTTTAGGAATGCTTTCCTCGGTTCTTTGATTTTATTGGTCAATGCCCCGGCAGTTTGGGATTGGGTTGCCGAACTGAATCTAAAAAGTTAATCTTGGAAAAAGCTTCGGCCCTTGCGCAGGGCACCAGCCTGCATCTGCCGTACCCATTGTATTATCCTACACATTGTTGATAGGAGAAAAATTGCATGATTTGTCTTTTTTTAAAAAAAAAAAAAATTAATAATGATAAATAAATAAAATAGAAAGCTCTCTTGCAACCACGAGATAACCATGATAATTATATTATTGATTGCTAACTCTTCCTAACATGGTTAGTAACACTCGATTGTCATATATAGAAAATGTCATGTATATATGGTCACAATTCCGTTAAGATAACATCCCCCTGATAAAAAAATGAGATACATATATTGGGCCGCTGAAATAATCCTCTTATGTGACCGTTTTGTTCTTGGCACAGACTCCTCCTCCTCATTGGCGCCCCCGCTGCCTTCCTCGTCACCTGCGCTATCCTCGTCGTCGGAAGATGAAGCCGCGGTCACAATTACCAGACTCGTTTATCAAGATATCCATGTATATTTGGATAAAAATGGAACGCCTACAACAACTAGCACTACAGAATGGACCTTAGATGACTCATTGACCAGTACTGTCGAGTGGACTTCTGTCGATTCTTTGAGCAGCGCTACAGAATGGACGCCTGATAGTTCACAAACTAGCACTGTGGAATGGACAACCGATGGCACGCCAACCAGTAGTGAAGAGTGGACATCGCCCTCCTCATCATATGAGCCATTGGGCAGTTTCGCCGGCAGCCCGACAAGCCATCACCATGACATCTAAAACTACAAATGCTCAGTCAATTAAAATCAATTTAGTCAATTGAATGCAAAGAAATGCTAATTAGGGTTTTTTTCTTCTATAATCATCTATGCAGCAACAGCAGCCTGTGCCTCACAGACACTGGCCAGATGTCCAGGCTGCTTACAGGTGTAGCACACTTTTTCATCACTGGAACACGTGCAATCTTTGCTCACGTGCCCAATTTCTCCACATTTGAAACATTTTTGTCCTTCTTGACAGTCCTTACTCAAGTGGCCCGATTGTCCGCATGAGTAACAGTGGATCACATTTCTTGGTCTGGATCTACAGTATCTTGCAATATGTCCACGTCGTCCACATTTGTAACATTCCAATGACGAAGAATTGGGCTTGGTCCTTCTATTAGTCTGCGCACCAGCGGATGCTGAACTCAATTCTTCTTTGCATTGGCGAAGCAAGTGATCAGTCCCTCCACAGTTGTAGCAGGTCTTCTCCTTTTCCGGCTCGCTGCAATCCTTACTGAGGTGTCCGTCGTCTGGTTAGATGTGGAGAAAAAAAAAAGAAAAAAAAATAAATCAGCAGATGAATATTTGACATACGCCCACAATTGTAGCACACCGGATTTCCAGTCTTTGGACAAACCTTTGCTCGATGACCGAACTGTCCACAGTTATAACAGGTCCGTTTGAGGCTAAGCATTATTGGTGACTAAGGTGAAACAACAAAACTTAAAATCTAAAGGTGTGACAGATTTTTCTGTTTACTTTTTTTTTTTTTTTTGAGGGTTGGTTCCCTGCTTTTGCTTTTTTAATTGAAACCTAAAATTAAAGTTAGTATCTAATAAACATTTTCTATACATGGCAGCAGGGCCTGGTGGCCGGTGTCAATGGCTCACCCAGATTTCCGTTTCGCTGCATTCATTATCCCTACAATACTAAATCGGCTGGGTTTACTAGTATAATTGGGTCTACTATTGCTGTTATTATTACTGTCGTCGTTATTATCGTCGTCGTCACCTTCGTTAGTCGTAACATCCTCGT
This sequence comes from Crinitomyces ghanaensis, assembly GCA_030581755.1. Taxonomy (NCBI): domain Eukaryota; kingdom Fungi; phylum Ascomycota; class Dipodascomycetes; order Dipodascales; family Trichomonascaceae; genus Crinitomyces; species Crinitomyces ghanaensis. Next base: position 53,489 of record JAKTVX010000061.1, read on the forward strand.
TGTTTGCTTGTCTCAAATTTAGCGCTAGTGAAGAATATGCAATTGGGCTACCAATGTCTTCTTCATTTTCAGTCGGTCCCCAGACATCAGTTTTTCCATTGTCATCTGTATGTATCACTACGCTCTTCTTCCGTTGAGTCTCGTGAACTTTTTTCTGGTATTGTTTCTGCAATTCTGTCGTCTGTGATTTCGTCCGAATTGGCTCCGGCCGAACAGGCGATGGCTCTGATCTGTGCGAAAGCACTGAAGGAACACCATGCTGTTGTCTCGAAAGCGTTGGGTTACTACTAGTAGCAGTGATATGAACAGGTGGGTTATTAATTGACTCCTTGATCATTGGCTGACTATTACTCTGGACAAGTGGTCTCATTGCCATCCTCCCGTAATCAGTCATCCGCGCGGTTTGTGCTCCAGGCTGACCCACGGGCAGCTGTCCACCTGGTACTCCCCGCCGATACTTCGTATGTGCCATAGGAACGTCGGCCAAGTCATTAAGTCCTGACTGTTGATACATTGGTGACTGTCTTCGCATATCCCCTTGACTTCGCACCCGAAATTCTCCGGGCATCCCACCGCCAGCCATACCGGGGTTACCTCCCGCCGCCCACATCATCCCATTGTACATGCCTACCGGCACCGTAGGTGATGGGGTCATCATTCGTGGACTTCCAAATCGGGGATTGTTCCCGAAAGATCCTCGTCTCATATAAGGCTGGTCTCCTACTGACATTGAACGGGATCCTTGCCCTAACTGCCGCGGCATTGGCATGTTCATTTGTTGCATCGGTGTTCCCGGCCCGGGCATAGCTGGCCCTCCTGGCTGACCCCGCGAATACGGACGCGGCATAGGCATTGGGCTGCTGTTCCTTGAGGAATGGTCGAAGCTAGTATCAGCTTGGCTTGCTTCTTCTATTGGGACAACAAACGGTCCTCTATTTCCAAAGGGTCTGGACGCAGCGCTGCTAGTGCTTGGAGTATAGTACATATTCGGCGATGGACTTCCTGGCCCCATAGACGGGGTTATAGGAGGTGTGGGGGCGGATACGACACCGAAGCCGCCATTGCTCGGTCGAGCAGGGGCGATGGGCACGCGTGGTGATCCATGTTTGGCAGGGCTAACTGGGACACGAGGGGATGACGGCGATGGTCTTAATGTTGGTTGGGGTGGTGGTTCTCTCCACGATTGCTTGTTCAAGTCGAATCGCTCAATCGGCGCACCACTATTAGTATATGGATTCTCAGTTGGCACGGATGGGCCTGAGCCGACAGGTTTTCGTTTCACTTTGCCGCTTCTAGGAGTCGACGGTGGTTCAATATGGGGGCTTTCCGGTGGTATTGGTGGCAACGACTCGGACGAACTTTCCGACTGCATCTCGGCGACTGCTCCTCCAGCCCCCACGCTGATATTCTCCCCGCTAGAATTCACGGTGGGCTGCCCAAGTGTGATGTGGGTATTTGCATGGTAAGCATGCGCAGTACTAGTGGACTGATCTACCTGGTTGCTGTTGCCATTTTGCTCGCTCGTGTCAGTGATTGTAGTACCTAGCGACAGCGATGAGATTTGACGATCAAGCTGAGCTTGACCTGTTGCTGAGAAATCAGGCGTATCATACTGACCGGGTGAGTATGTCAAACGGTCTGTCTGCGTTTGGTGGTCCACATATGTCTGTGTCTCGTGATCCACCATATTGTTTGTTGTCCGCCGCAGTCGCTGCGTTAATGCGTCAATTAAGGCGTTATTGTTCTTTGGTGGCGGCGGCGGTGGTGGTGGTGCTTCTTGTTGCGCTGGAAGCTTTGGTTCGGGCATTACCATCATCACAGCTTTTCTGGGCTCTTTGGGTTTCGGTTTGGGCTTGTGCTTTACCTGCTTTGGCTTCTCAGGTAACGGTTTCTCCAGTGGAACGTCCTTTTGAGGCGCAGGCAAGTTCATGGGCCCGGGAGAGGGATGCAATCTTTCTTCCACTACTACCCATCTCCGACGGCGTTCCGACATTCGTACTTCAATGACAACTGACCGACCGAATGTGGCTTTACGGATCTCCGTCTGTTCCTGGCTTTGGCATGACATCCATACCCACACGAAGAAGTCGTCGATATATACTTTAGACAGTTCTGCAGATACCAAATTGTCCGCCGAAATACGGTCCCGCGCCAGCTTACGCGCAAGCACTTCCTTATTCAACAGTACAGGGTTGCCGTTAAGCTTGCCCCATTCTCTCAAATCTTCAATGGAATCTACAGGATAAGGGACGGTGCTCAGTTCTTGGGAAGGAACGCTTGCATTCATAACTGCAGCTAACTCGCTGTCGTCGTATACGTAATTTGACAGCGGCTGTCGCAAACTGCCAGTGACTGGATCTATGTATGCGTGGTTGTAAAACTGGGACCACGTCTTGGCCCTCACGTCGTAAGACAGTTTCGGCGTCTCACGGATGTATATTGGGTGGTCAGTAGTGAGCGGGTTTTCCTGAATGATGTGATCAATTACATGAGAAGCTTCGCCGGTCATCTTATGCATAATGCCTACGGGACTTTCAAATAGAAAGTAGAGTACATTGAAATCTTCCTCATTGTCAAAGATTTCCGCGTTGTCAAACCGAATGGTCTTGGCCACCCGCTTGAGCAGCACTTCGGGACTGGAGGACAATTTATGAACTACCAGGGTTATCATGGGAACTCCAGTGAGGTTTTGGCGAGAAGGTGGAAGAGGCGGGTATGTCTTTTCTGCAGTCCCGGCTGCTCCCCCGCACGAACCCGACAGGAACAGCTGCAGCGACCTAGGAAGTAATTGGCCCATTTGTGCCAGTGTAGCTTGCTGACACTTGAGAAAAGCAATAAATAGATGGTTAGTCGCCTCGGCTGCCAAGTGCCAAATGTCTAGCCCCGCGGCAAAAGAGGTGGGCGAAAATTGGGCGGACTTGCTGCTGCTGCTGTCATGCTTTCTTAATTCGAAAGCCCAGGTCCCCGCTAGCCGGCACAATTTCCTGGCTGGCAGGCCGTTGTCTCTTCCAAAGCAGGCGACATGGTACATGAGGTCAAAGTACTGACCGATGATGCGACCATGCGATTCGGATTCTGCACATCTTGGAAGAATGGTAAGAAACGCATCACTGGGATAGCCCGCGTCTTTTTCTTGTTGCTTGAATTTTTCGTAGGTGCTCCAACTGACTACACCGCCTGGTAGCCTTGCCCAGCACCATTTAAGAAGAGAGGCAAGGATCTAGTTAGAAAAGTAGAAACAAATAAATATGAACTGAGGACGCGAAAATTAAACCCACTTACATATACATCGGCCTTCCGCAGCTCGCGAAACAAAGGCTCATCCTTAAGCGTGGGAGCATGTCTAGGAAATACTACAGATACAATTGTCCTGACCTGTTCAAAATCCACACCTGGCCGGTACGGCAGCAACAGATAGGGTGTTTTTAAGCCCCTGGAAACCAACTCTTCCGTGACAGCCTTAATGACATGGTCGACTGCAGGCCTGGGGATCACCGCTTGGTGGAATACAGATTGAGTGAAAAAGAATGTTTCAAAGAGGTCATCTTCTTCGGCTTCATCAGCTGCACTAGATTTGCCAGGATTTTTATTACCATTATCGCCTCCGCCTCCTCCGCGCCCTGCCCCATCTTTCGCCGATTTCCCTGACTCGCTGACAACCCTATTATTAGTCCCAGTATGCTTCGCCTGGTCGCCACCAGCCTTGGGCGTCCCCTTAGGCAATGGTGGCAAAGAATCCCGTTTCGGCCGCAGAAACGCTGAATTCTTTAGCATGGAATGATACTGACGGTGATGCAATCGGCCTTGTTTACACTCATTAAAGAACCTAACCTCTGGCTGCTAACGGCTTTTTAAGTTTACGGCTCTACCGTTGGGATCAAAGCAGGGACTGACAGAATGGAATTCAAAAAATGCACCGAAAACGTATCTGCAACCCTAAATTGCAAGCTGCTGGCCAAGCACCGTTAGGTTTTTTTTTCTTTTCAATTTTTCTATCCTTACTTAATTTTCTTAATTGATTTGCATAGATAGATATATAGAAATTTATTTCTTTTTTCTGTCTATTTACTTGTCCTTAAATTTCATTATTTACTGTTTATTGTACGTAAAGCTACTTAGTCAATCCACCCTCGAAAAGAAGAACCGTCTATTATTCTATTCAGTTAGTCCGCATCACTGCCTATCCAAGCAAACAGTCAAGACACAAGCAGCATGACAGTCCAGCACACAATCCACAGCAGCAGTCTGAATCATTTCTTTGAGGCTGCTGCTGAATATAGATAGGCTGAGGAGGTGGGGGTGGTGCCTGCTGGTAATAACCTGGCTGGTATCCTTGCTGGTATCCTTGAGGAGGTTGTTGTTGATACTGGTTAGTCAATTATTAATTACGAGCCTAGACTCAATTTCACTGCTGTTGTTGTACTTACATATGACATTGTTGTGGAGGGATGTGATGAGGTTGTTTTAGATTAAGATGCAATCTGTATTCCTAATTTAACTATATATATACTTTTTCCAGGGGTCCATCCGACGGACCCTCGGATTACCGTAAGCCACTGGCCTCCCGCGCACACGGCGTGAGGCTGTGCTGCTCTACGTCAGTGGCACTGGCTGGTCTCACACCTTCAGCCCCCTAACACAGCCGTGTAATAACAGCTCTAACTTTATTTATAGGTTTGATTGATTGATTAATTGATCGACGGGTTCAATCCGTCGGATTCCGATTTCCTTTAGGTCGTTTTTTTTTCGGGTGCTGCTCTAAGGTTAACGTTACCCCTGGAAAGTCTCCTCGCCTATCCCTTAAAATCTCTTCTGCCTCACCCAGAAAAACTTGTTCAACCACTTCACCTAGGTCTCTAGCTGCCCCTACTTTATTGATCATGGAAAATCAACTCAGCTACACCATCGTCGATGGTGTCTTGGGAGACTTTGTTGAGCAAATTTCCTCCTACATCGACTCGCTCGACCCCTCTGCCAACCTTCGCGAACAAACTGCTCAACTCATGATGGAAGACAAGCCCAGCGAGGACGCATCTGTGTTTTCCGCCATTGTACAAAAATCCTCAGTCCTGTCCTTGGCGCCTGAGAAGGAATTTGAACCTGCATACAACTTGTTGTTACATATTTTGACATTCTCGCCTAATCTGCAAGAATTACTACCAGTTTTGTTGTCCAATCTTACCAGCGGTGCTGATGCTATCCCCAAGTACTCAAACGGCGCGTTAATGGTCCTGTCCGTATTGACTAATCTGTTTAACATTTTACCCACATCTTCGCCTCTACGATACGATGTGTTTGTCTGTATATTGGACTTTGCAGAATCTACAAATCACATCCACTTGCTGTCTGGCCAGTTCCCACAACTATCGACTTGGCTAAACGACTGGTCCATCGACCCTGTTCGCCAACAACAAATGTTTGAAAAACTCAGTAACGTCATAATCTCTTCTGACCCTCAGTCGTCGTATAACTATCTCGTGCGAGCTGTCAAAAATACTCAACCTGATCAATATCAATCCGAGCTCTCCCAAAAATTGGCGTCTTCTCTTATAACGACTGCGCTGAACTCTGACTTCATCTACGACTTTGACGAAGTATTGACCTTGCCTGTCGTGCAAGCCTTAAAGTCTTCTCCTCTGATTTCTATCTTGACCATTGTATCAGAAGGCGACTACCAGACCTTCACTTCTCAGAAGGCCTCGTTCGCCTCTATCCCCAATATCAACCTCGACTCTATCGAGCGAAAAGTTAAAATCCTCACCTTGTCTAAAGTCGTAGGTGCCCGCTTATCCAACAGATCAATCTCATATTCCGAAATTGCCAAGAGTATTAACGTTCCTTTAGAAGACGTCGAAGTCTGGGTAATTGATACTATTAGAGCTGGCCTAATTGAAGGAAGATTGAGTCAAATTCATCAAACTTTTGACATTCATAGAGCTTCTCCTATTGGCCAATTCGGCCCTCAACAATGGCAACAAATTCAACAAAGATTATCCGTGTGGAAGTCAAGCATTAATGATATTTTAGACAGTTTGCATACTGCAAGAGAGAATGCTCAAAGAGTCAAGGTGTAATTGATTGGAGAAAGAAGGAAGGAAGGAAAAAGAAAAAGCGTATACGATAAGTTAAATTTAGGTAAATGATTAATAGCATTTTTCCGATTAAATATATAGAAATGAAATATATATATATATATATATACATATGTACGACATATATAGTTTTGTTCATTTGCTTGGTTTTTTTTTTTTTTTTGTTTTTTTGTTGTTTTTTTTTTGTTTAATTGGTTGCTCTTGTTTGTCTGCTTTTCTTGGTGCAAATGCACCTGCACCTACATGCTCAGTTCACTATCCATGATATGGAACTCATGTCTGTGATCCCAACCCTGAAATTTCACGGCCGCCCGCCCTAACCCCCACTTAATTTGTTGTTCGTCCCCTCCCTGAAAAACAAAAAAAGCCAACCGCATCATCCCAACAGTCACACCTTCCGTTTTAGGAACTCCCACCCTTTGAACCTCACCTAAGTTTTTCACTCCGTGACCTTCGTCGTTTCATCCTACCCAAGTAGTGCAGCAATGTCCCACAGAAAATACGAGGAACCAAGACACGGATCTTTGGGCTTCTTGCCTAGAAAGAGAGCTGCTCGTCACAGAGGAAAGGTTAAGGCTTTCCCCCGTGATGACAAGTCCAAGCCCATTCACTTGACCGCCTTTTTGGGTTACAAGGCCGGTATGACTACTACTGTTCGTGACCTTGATAGACGTGGATCCAAGATGGACAAGCGTGAAATTGTTGAAGGATGCACCGTTGTCGACACCCCTGCCATGGTCGTTGTTGGTGTTGTCGGATACGTTGAGACTCCTTCTGGATTACGTACTTTGAGCACCGTCTGGGCCCAACACCTTTCCGATGATGTTAAGAGAAGATTCTACAAGAACTGGTACAGATCTAAGAAGAAGGCTTTCACTTCTTACGCCAAGAAGTACTCTGAGTCTGCTAAGGAAATCGAGGAGAACTTGGAGAAGATCAAGAACCACGCTACCGTCGTCAGAGTTCTTGCCCACACTCAAATCAGAAAGACCCCTCTTGGTCAACGCAAGGCTCACCTTGCTGAGATCCAAATCAACGGTGGTTCCGTTGAGGACAAGGTCAACTGGGCCAAGGAGCACTTTGAGAAGACCATTGACGTTGCTTCCGTCTTCGAGAAGGACGAGATGATTGATGTCATTGGTGTTACCAAGGGTAAGGGTTACGAGGGTGTTACCGCCAGATGGGGAACCAAGAAGCTCCCCAGAAAGACCCATCGTGGTTTGAGAAAGGTCGCCTGTATTGGAGCATGGCACCCTGCCCACGTCCAATGGACTGTTGCCCGTGCCGGTCAACGTGGTTACCACCACCGTACTTCCATCAACCACAAGATCTACAGAGTTGGATCCGGTGATGATGAGGCCAACGCTGCCACTGAATTCGACAGAACCAAGAAGACCATTACTCCTCTTGGAGGCTTCGTTCACTACGGTGATGTTAAGAACGACTTCGTTCTTATCAAGGGTTCCATTCCTGGTGTCCGCCGCAGAGTCATTACTCTCCGTAAATCTCTCCTTACTCACAGCTCCAGAAGAGCCTTGGAGAAGGTTGAACTCAAATGGATTGACACTTCTTCCAACGGTGGTAGAGGTAGATTCCAAACTGCCGCTGAGAAGTCTGCTTTCATGGGAACTCTTAAGAGAAACTTGTAAGTTGATGTGTTGTTGGAAGTTAGTATGAAAATAAAATGATTTAGTTGTTAATGCCATCAGGAAATTTCTTTTTTTTATTCTTCTTTTTCTTCTTTTGTTGTTATTGTTGGTCTCGGCCTTTGCCATGTCACTTGTAATATCCGCTAATGGAATCTGCAGCCATCGTTTGGTAGCTGGGACACTGATGCTATCCTTTCGTTTCTTTCGGAAAGCAATCTCTATATGGCGAAATCTAAAACACTGATAATACTGTCATCCAACTTCTATTTGTCATGCGAAATGCTGCAATGGCCAGGGAAGAGCAGCTCCTCAGACGCATAGTGAGATATTTCGTTCATCTTTCATCTCTCATCTTTAATTAAACTAAGCAATAGTAGTAGTAAGAATAATAGTAATATATTAGTTGCTGGCTATATAGCTCTAGTTTTGTTAATGCTGTTGAAATTGCGATAATTCAATCAACTCCTTGACTTGAACATCTAGTCTCTGCAGATATCGATGTTTATAATCCACAACCACTTGCTCAAGCATTTCATTCTGCTGAGCGAGAATTGCATTTTTCTGTGTTAATGTATTGACTTGGTTAGTAAGTTGGGCTTGCGAGCTTTCTAAGTTGACAATCCGAGATTCCAATGCGGACATTTTGGCCAAAATGTCGCTGACTGATGCAGGTGCAGGTACAGCAGTGTTTGGTGAAGGTCGTGGCGATGACGCGTTGGCTGCTGATGGTGGTAGTTCGTTAGTAGTGGTTGTTGACTCATTAGTTGGTGACTGGCATGCTCCTAGCTCTGTATTGACTGCGCCGCCAGCTAATATGGCATTGATGATGTTACTAGACTGTGACCTAGCTAGGCTGCGCGTCGGCCGCTCTAAGTCAGCCGTATTAATCTGGGCTTCGTTCTGTAACCGTGTTGGCCTGTGTTGCTCACTCATAAACCCCCCACCGCGACTCTCGACTTTTTGCGCTAACGGCGTGCTCGGAAACAACGACTTAGCAGGCGACCCATTCTGATCGTACTTAACACCTAGCGCTTGCCTCTTCAGCCTCAATCCTGAGCTAATCAACAGCGGAGTCCCCGCTGCCTTGCGCTTCACACCAGCTATCCCTCCTCCGACAGACTTCGGCGTATCAACATTCTCCTTGTCCTGGTCGCGCTGCTGATCACGTAATATTGATCTAACTAAAGGAGACTCGTGTGTCGCTTGAGGTGTAAACGATGGATACTCTGTCCACAGTGGCACAGACACGTTTTTGTTGTCTGTGGTAGGTGTCGACATCACAAATACCTTTGACTCGTATCAACTGTTAACGCAACCACGCTTCTGTTTTTGTTTGTTTATTTGTTATGCCTTGCGGCAGGTCTGTGCGGGAGGGTAACCGGATGACACCCGCGCGAGAAATTAGGGAGAAAAAGAATTAGAAAAATAAAAAAAGGGTGACGTACGGATTGTTTCGCCCCTGACAGGAATCTCTGCTGACTCGGGAAACAAGATTGCAAAATAAATAAATTTAGATAACCATAGAGCCGTGCGTCTACACCCGCTCGCTAGTTACTTTACTTCTTGATGTTCCCCTCGTCCATCCTTTTTCGCCGACTGACATCCTCTCAAGAAATTAGAGCTACTCTCAGCAAACCAACATGGTCAGTCGGTGAATTGTTTGCAAAGGATCCATGTGATCATATTGCCGAGAAACCCACCAGAAACGATATTAGCCATTTGCTCAAATTGGCCGGGTTGAGCGCGTTAAGTAACGATAGCAGCAGCAATAGCAACAGCAGTGCTAGCAGTTCTAGTGGTACCAGCGCCTCAGCTAAAGAAGAGAAGCTATTAGAAGAACTCCACCGCCAACTAGTGTTCGTGGGACACATTGCAGCAGTAGACACCCAAGGAATTGAGCCACTAGTACGCATTAGCGGACAGCCTCTTGAACCAAATTTTGAAGATTTGTGGGACAATGAGACCTCCGCACAGCAGCCGGTTGTTGCCAAAGAAACAGTTCCGCCAAATAACTGGAAACCTACTGATCTGGCCAAGAAGAGCAACGGACCTTACTACACTTTGGACACTAGCTTAGGAGCTGAAAACTAGATAACCATAGACTAACTGTTAAACTAATGTATGTATATTATGAAGTCATGAAAAAAACAAAAAAAAAGTGGTTATACAATGTGCATCCTGCGTAACGCATGTGTGTGCGTGGAAATACGCATGTTTGCCTGTGTTCGTACGACCTGCACACCCACTTACCGTATGGCTGCTCGCGCGCATTGTTGTATATGCCACATCTAGTGCTGACACGGTACTACCTGTGGTTCGTCCCCTTCTATGCATTTTTTGCCTTGTCGATACTTTTTCTACTCCTCCTCTTCGGCTTCCTCGTCCCCACCATCGAGCATGGCTCTCTCATTCTTTGTTTCAACTTGATCTGTCAAATTCATTCGTCCCGTCAAATATCGATTGATTTCCATTTGAATTTTCGTCACCTCCAGCCTTAACTGGCCCAACGCGCTCTTTGAGCACTCAGATGCCGCATCCCGATGCGTGTCTATGGGCACTTCTTCAGAATCATCGCCATTAAATAATTTGCCGTCATTCGTCGCAGAGTTCTCGTACCTGCCAGTCACTGTCATGGTAAACAATGGTCAGCTGTGTCGGTTAAAGTTACTGTGCAAAAGGTTGTTTTAAACTGGTCTAACAAGAATTTAAGTTACCGAACTGTACTACTGTGCCCTTTCACGTTAATACGTTCGAGCTAGCTCGTCATAGGTACGAGCGTACTAACAACAGCATCTTCTTTTTTTCATAACCAGCCATGCGTCGAGTGAGAAGTAGGGCCGACTCGGGCGACGTCAGCGTCGGACGCTCGGATATATCACAGAGGAACCCAAGACCAAGAATAAACACTTCGTCGTCCTCGCCTTCATCAGAGCGTGATGTCTCACGGCTGCTACATAGATCAGTGCCCGCATCTGGTCATACACTCGGGAATAATGGCGCTTTGCGGCGGCCATCTGTCACTGACATTACTGACAGCAGCGACGACGACATCGAAATCGGCCCAATACGGCGCATTAATCCCTCGAGTAACGGTAATAATAATAACACTAACAACAACAATTGCGGCGATTCTTCCAATGATATGGACGACTTTGAGATCGTTCAAGTGAACGAAAATTTGAATAACGACAATAGCACTAACAACCGAATGACTTTTGACGATATTCATAGGTTCGTCATTGGAGAGCTACCCCACCAAATAGAACAACGTCAACAGCAACAACAGCGACCACATACTCGCCGACGATCAGGCCCAAGTGTACGACAACGACAGCAGCAGCCACGCAGTCTTGCGCTTAGGCGATTAGTAAATCAGCGTGGAATCACAGGTCTACATAATCTTTTCGGTGATTCCGACTCAACAGATACTGAAGACAGCAGCGGTGGTCATGCGCATTATTTTCTCGACGGATTACCTGGGATCCTGTCAAGCTTGGGCCCGTTACTTCTAGGCCGTAGACTCATGAGTTCTTCAGGCTCCCAAGACGATGCAGATTTGCAGGAGGCAATCAGACGGAGCCTGGACTACCAGCCAGAACGCGCACTACTCCCCGTCGAGAAGTTAACTAAGAAGGAAGTCCCTACGGAGACCAGGCCAGGGTACACTAGAAAGATTGACCCAAAGCTGCCAGGTCCCGTATGCGCCAGATGTCTGAACGAACTTGGGGCGGCGAGGAAAGCTAATGAAGATATGGCGGACACGGGTCAGAAGGCGCCAGAGGACACGGCTAACACTATTAACAAGCAGAACAAAGACGGGAAGAAGGGCGATCCGCCCACTGCCGGCCTCGACAAGGAATCCGAAGAACTGTCCAAGCGGGTCTTCTTTTCCGTCTGCGGACATGTGTACTGTGGTGCGTGTGTAGACTGGTACGGCAAACGTCATCTTGTGCCATCTAAGCGGAAAAGGGAACCTAAAGTTTGTGTCGTGGAGGGATGCCGTCGAAGTTTTGCTAAATGTAAGACGCCCTTTAATGAGATTTATTATTAGTTAGTACGAGCATTAGCAGCATGTGCATCAAGCTTATATAGTAATTTACTGCATGACAATCGAGCATTTGTGCTGAAACACAGTAGGCCACTGATCATATCCATTACTTCCGGCGAAGCTCTGGAACAATGAGAAACGAGATTGGCCGACGCTGGTGATGCCGGTGACCCGCTATTCGGGGATATGTTGCTACTGCTGCTGTCTTCTTGTTTAAACATCGCCACAAATGTTTCGTTTTCTGCCATTTCTGGCCAGCTTTTCACGCTTGGATTGCCCAGCATAGAGCACTGTGCAGATATTAAAGCAATGTCTCCGTTATATGGATCGAATGGATGGTGGCCATATTGATTGAACAATCTTGCAAATATGCACCCTAAGCTCCACATGTCGATCTTTTCATTGTAGTTTCTTTGTCCGAATAATAACTCTGGGGCTCTGTACTGAGCAGTCGACACGTCGCATATTTTGTTGTCACTAGGTTCCTTGTGGAAATTATCCGGAGACTGCCAAGAGATGCCCAGATCTATAATTACTGGATGCCATATCTCCTGGAGATGCTCGCTATTTTCTCGGGAGTATAGCTTGCTAAACAGAACGTTGGCACATTTGATATCTCTGTGAATGATTCCGTTAGAATGAAGAAAGTCGAGACCCCGAGTAATTCCCTGAATAATTTGTAGTGCCCGCAGCTCGGGAAGATGATTTACGCGTTGCACGGCATTATTAGTCGCGGGCGATGACGACGACGGGGACAGAGGAGAAAACGAAGGCGAAAATGAAGAGGATGAGTAGGGTGATATTGCTGCCGCCGCCGTCGTCGTCGAACTCGCTGAGGCAATTGAGAAGACTGCCTTGGAATTGCACTTAATTATCGCATCTAAGTCGTAGGGCAAAAATGGAAATATCATCCCCAGTTCATGATCGCCCGTGCTTGGCGAAGTCCGACTGAACGTGTCAATCAGGTCTATAACGTACGGACACTGAGAGCATTGGCGTAGTAACTCTACTTCGTTGCGACTGCAGTGAGGAGGCCTTTCCTCCAGCGGCACCGTGACTTTAACTGCGACTACACCTTTGGTTTCCGAGTCAACAGCGCGATAAATATCCGAAAATAGTCCTTGGAAGACCAGCTGGTTGTCTGTATACTTTTCCATTGCCTGCCAATTGAAGTTAGAACGGCTTTAATGGAAGAGGCAGAAGAAAATAGGAGCACCACGAGGAAAGGAAAAGGAAAAGGAAAAAAAAAAAAAATGTCAGGTGTGACAGTCGCCGTCGACACCAGTCAGTCGTAAGGTTGCAAAACATGCGTCCATAGATGTGTGATAAATATATGCCCCCAAATTGAGTGACACAACCTTATTGTGCAATGGACTCAAAACGACTAGAGATTTTACAGTGTACAGATGTCGAGGGTCTGAGACAGCTGGCTAGATCAAAAGGAGGGCTAATTGATGATGAATGTAGAAGGAAAGTCTGGCCGATATTCTTGGGATTGAATGACGACAAGAAAAAAGATGATAATGGGGATGCTCTCACTGAAAAAAGCAAAGAAGGACAACAAAACGTAGATGGTTCATTCAGGGACACCACCAATGAGAGGAGGGGACTCGATGGAAAGACGCAAATTGATAGTGACACGGCATATTCGACTAAACAGCAAGTAAAGCTCGACGTGGAACGGGCATTTGTGTATTACCCTAAGAGTGATAGTGATGGCAGTGGTGGTGGTTCGGCCAGTCCTGATATCCAGCAACTCCGCATACAGCTGGAAGATCTGATATGCGGAGTATTAGACCGGAATCCTAAGCTAGCATATTACCAAGGATATCATGATATTGCTCAGATCATTTTACTGATATTTGGTCCAAGCGGGCGCGACGACAACCAGCTGTCAATTCAGATACTAGAGGCATTGAGTTTACAGTACTTAAGAGATTTCATGACTCCGAACTTGGATGCCACCATCCAGCAACTGAAGCTAATTCCGTCAATTATTAATGAGCTGGATCCGAAATTGGGACAACTAACGTCTTCAATCCAGCCATTTTATAGTCTGTCTGCTATCCTGACGCTGTTCTGTCACCACATCACCGACTACAATTGTGCGTGCCTGCTGATTGACTACATACTGGCATGTGGAACAATGGATCTGCCGCTATACATATTTGCCGTCTTGGCAGTCAAAAGGTGGGCAAAAAGGAACAACAATAGAGTTGAGACGGATGAGGAGAAAGAAAATATCGAGAACGAGAAGAACAGGGAAGAGAGTGATCAGGCAAAGAGAAAGACAAAGCCAAATGATAGAAAAGCGAATAGACAAACCGACAACAAACTAACCGATAACAAGGATACCGAGCGCAACCTGATCTGCAGCTTCGACGAGTTGCATGGTCTTCTGAACGAGTCAGCAGACCTGCTTGACTCTTCCACTATTATTACTGACATATATGCGGATGTGCTTGATCCTGCATGGTTACTATCTCGGCGGACTCCTATTGACACATTCACTGCATGGAATGAGCTATCTGAGTATTCAGTACTGAAAAGCCCTCCCAGGACTATTACTGCGAGTCAAGCAGTTGACGTCGTAGAGCATCAGCTAGAAGAGGAGAGGGAGAAGGAAAAGAGGAAACAGAAGGAAAAGGAACACGAAAGGCGAGGACATCGCAGAACTTCTTCGAACCCACCACTTTCTACGATTGGAATATCGATCGCCATTGGTGTACTGGGTGTGCTTGTAGCACTGTATTCTAAGAAGTCATCATGACGCAGGGCTAATAGTAATAGTAATAGTAACAACAATATTAGGAATAACACAGAACAACAATAGTGAACAATAGTAACAGTGTCAATAACTGCAACAACAATGCTTAGATACGCTATGTGTATATCAGAGCGAACTGATCAAAAGGGATAAAATCTATCGCTTTGCTGGATAGTACTCCCCGACGGCCTGGGTTATCGGGTAGGACATTAGCCAGGAACGAGCATATGCAACATCGGTAATTAGCACTGTTAGGCGTCCGCCAAGCGAGTGACCGCTTGGTAGCTAACAGTATAAACGGGAACCGGCGCTGGTGCCGCTGATCAACTTGGTGGACAGTATTTACCAGCCATCAACGTAATAAAGGATCCAGCAAGTAACGAACGGCAGTGCGCCGGAGACAGTTCAGCAGAGGAGTCTGTCTGACGATATATACGAAGAACTACAAAAGCGAGACGGCAAGCCACACAGCCAAACAGCGAACCAGTGGAAAGAAAGGTAGCGTTTAGTAAGGATCGCGAAAACCAGCTATTAGCCGCACTAATTGCTTTGACAAAGACAATTCATCTTTCTCGTCCAATGCCAGACACAGTTTTCTGCGCAGATACTATAGGACCCGGCCCAGACAAAAAGATTGGCAGACAGTGAATGACATAACCAACAGGTGAAGATCACTGCTACCTGGGCAGACAGCACATTATCGGACACCTGAAAATGGGAGCTAGGTCAAATCAACACGCAACTAAACTGCCACGCAATAAAAGGCTATTGCCTGACCCATACCAGAAGGTAGCAATTAATGCTCGCCCCCAAGCATAGCAGCAGACATCTTACTGCAATGACGACAGACCTTCATTGAACCGAACTGGATTGAAAACCACGTCAGTCATTTCTAGAAAGTAGTCAGGCGGTGAATCGACGCGCACTCATTTTGTGACAGAGTGAAACTGGTAGACCATGCGGACTGGCCACAAGCGAGCCCTCATAGGCGTAAGTTGTCATTCATCACAAGCTTCGACGAAATTTTTAACGGACAGCTCACCCATCAACATGGATTACGACGATGATGAGAAAAATCTACGGATGTTCGCTCTCGCTGAGTCACACAAGCCAGTCCAGGCATCCGGCATTCACAGCCAAGTGTACAAGGTCAATTACCGAACGTCGATTGCGCAAGCAGATAGCGCTGTCAAGCATTAACAAAAGTAGACGCTAGGTATTTCGCGCTGGCTGCCTTTGCGTTAACGAATGACTGGCACTGTTGGAGCCACCAAGCTGTAGCATCGCCGGGAAACATAAGCTGGCATGGAGGCGTCTCGCAAAACAGAGATGAAGGAAAAGTACGAAGCCGACGAGAAACTACTACGTACGTCCAGATGTTTGCTTGTAGCAACGTCAAAGCCAGTCGAGTCGCCCCGGCGTTCACGGTGAGCGGCGCCGTCAGCAAGCACACAGTCGCACTCGCGCCAACAAAAAGTCTGTTCGAAGCGCGTTGCGCTGGCTGGCTCGCCAATTAATGACTGACGCTGCTACATGTGCGGTCACGCCGTGATACTGTCCGGAGACATGTCTGGCATGGATGCCGCTGGACAGGAACTGCGAAGACGGGAAACAACTACGTACGGCCATGCTCATCGAAGCCACACAAGCATGTCCGAGTATCCGGCATCCACAATGAAACGACAGGACCAACAGGCAAATGTCGATCGCCCAAGCAAATCGCACTGCAAGGCAACAGACGATTGACGCCGTTGGAGTGCGCTAACGCTGTGACAACGCCCGGCACGAATGCCTGTCGCTGACGAAGAACAACGACGCACAACCAGTGTCTGCACATCAAAACGTACAGCCCAGTCCAGATGCCCAGATTGGTGACCTGGCGGGCTGAAACGCTTTGGCGGGACGGCATTCACAGCGAAAGGCGTCAGCAACAGGCATACATCACCGATTGCGCGAGAACACAGTAGCAACATGGCCCGGAGCTACCACCTAAGGTAGATTCTGACGGTATTGGACTGACTGCCGCATCAACCGACGACTGACGCTGTTAGAGCCGCTTCCAGTCTGCACTTAGTGGAGGGCATCACCAGACATCCACTAAGTAGATCCTGATACCATGCTAACCACCAAGGCAAACCGTGAATGACAATCCAGCCGCGGCGCCCACCAGATAAACAACACCAAACGCCGAATGAGAAAGCAGACATTATTGCCAGGCACTGCTAAAAGTAAATGCTAGGCGAATGCTGCACTATTTCATCTTGGCAAACAGCGAATGGTATTGATCGCCAACGGACTGCACCCAGACTGCGACGACACCCGGAGACAGCATAGCTGGCATAGATGCTGCTGGACAGGTACTGTAAAGATGACGAAAAAAAAACTGTGCGCAGTCATGCTCATCAAAAGAAGCGACCACAACAACGTCTGGCGTTCGCAGCAAATTCCAGCACCAACAGGCAAAGGCAGTACCGATTAAACGGGCAGACAGCACCGCTTGGCACTACCAATAAAAGTAGATGCCAAGAATGGCTACCGCCCAAACTGATGACTGACACTGCTGGAGCCTATCTAAGCTATGAAGCCATCCGGCATGGGTGCGTGCCCCGATGACGAACGACAACGGCCTACAGTCAGCATTTACACATCGAAGCATACAGCGCAGTCCAGCGGTCCAGATTGGTGGCATGATGAGTAAATCGCCATGGCAGAAAAATGCATTCACCGCGAACTGAAGCGGCAGCAGACAAGCACCACTGAATCACGCGTGTAGACAGAGGGCACTACCAGATACTACCAACAAAGGCAGATGCTGGGCAGTACTGCTCTGTGCACTGCGTCGACCAATGGCTGACTCTGCCGAACCAGCTCCAGGCAGTTTGTTTGCCCTTGGCGGAACGCGCACTCAGATAGGCACAAAGTGACCTCTGCTAATGCGCCCGCCACTAGAGCAAAACAAACAGCGAATGACACTCCTGCCACGATCCTCCCACCAGCAAACAGCGCCAAACAAGATTCGCCTTGGCGGATAGAGCTACCATCAAGTGCCCACAGGAGTGAACACTTGGCGAATGCACTGGTCCACCTTGGCAAACAATGAATGACGCTGGCCACCAATAGACTGCATCCAATGCCACCGTCGGCTCGCGTGCCTGCCATGGATGCTGCTGAACGGGAGCTGCAAAGACGTCGAGGAACTCAACGGCACACGGTCAGATGTTCGGTCACACCAAAACACACAAACCAGTCCGGGTGCCCGGGATTCACAGCGAGTGAAAGTGTCAACAGACTGCCAGGCGCTACCAACAAAGGCAGATGCTAGGCATCGCGCTGGCTACCACAGCAACCAGCGACACAAACTGCTGAAGTCCATCC